>PVKA01040603.1:0-18650 GCA_004027165.1 Ctenomys sociabilis | reverse complement strand
TTATTGAATCTGTGATATAATTCAGCTACATAAATACCTGTAAATATAATATCATGTATGCACCTTGTACAATACCAAAACATTATGAAAACAGTTTGCAATGTATTATTTCATCGACTCTGTATGGTTATGGTGTTTTGAAACTGTCTGATTGACATTTGTATTTCAATAAAATAAAAATAAATGGAAAAAAAAAAGTTAACTTCTTTGGGCAGTGTAACACTAGTTTGCTTGTGTCTTCTGTGGAAACTGGGTTCCAAGGTTCAAACTTGGTGCTACTTGATACAGAAGAAGGAGCTTTTCAATGCTGGGCCCTATGTATCTCTTGCTAGGGTGAGTGAGCACCTTACCAACAGCCTTTGATGCCCTTATGGCTCTGAAAAGGGCAATAAAGTCTCAGGCCTTTACAGGATAAAGCACCTCCCTATATCCAACCTTTTCTGCCTCTGAATTTCCTCTCCAGCTATGGTCAGACACCTTGGACTGCAAGCAGGAAGGAGATTCATAGAGCAGCAGGAACCAAGAGACTGGCCCAAGTTGGCTAATATACATCATGGTTCTGTCTTTAACTCCTCCTACTTGGAGGAAAGGAGACTTTTCAGCCTTGGTTTGGGAGGAGAGAGCTTCCCCAGGCTCCTTGTTTTGTATACTCCTTGTTATGCATGAGTCAGGCTTTCCAGTGACATCAACTCACTGTCTCTGTTAAAGGGCCTTACCCCATCCAAGGGACGAAAGGCCTGAGTTGCCCTTTCTAGCTAGTTCAGGGTCTAAATTTAAGACCTTTGAAGTTTCCTCTGCCGAGCTGGGTCTCAGTCTCCCTTCTAGTACCATTCCTTCCATCCTGACATCTAGCTGGACTTCATCTCAAAACCTGGTAGAGATTTTCTCTCATGCACCCTCTCCAGGTTTTACAGCTGGGAAAACAAATATAACCTGTCTTGTTGAGGCTTGAGACCCCGTTATATAATGTTTTAATTTCCTCATGATTTGTATGTTTCTTTCACTACACTGGCAGCCTCACAGATGGTATTCTCTTTTATGTATCTGACCTATATTCAAAGCAGGAGTTCACCAGGGGCTCAGAATCATGTGTTTATATATATAGATAAAGACAACTGGAGGTCTTAACCTTACATTTTACAGTTGGAAGCAACAGAGTTACTAAAAGGCATTTCAGTAATTGAATTTGATCTGCCAATAAAACACATCTTTTGTTTTGTTTAAAAAACAAGCAAATACATTTATAAAAGCACAAGGATCTTTATGGTTGCAGGATCCAGCATCCTTTTGCCTCCTATGCAGCACCTGTATGAAGTTAGTGGGTTGGGCTCTACTCCCAGTTGAGTTTTGAGTCCAAAACTAAACTCGCCAATAGGGTGGCCTGGTTCTGATCCAGTATTGGACCTCTGGCCAGCTTACAGTATGAAAGAACTTTATGGGAATGTTGGTTTCAGGGGGAGTTGCTGTTAGAAATGTTCTTCTTGGGTATCTTGGGACAAATCCTTCAACTGTCTTGAGCTCCTATTATTCAAAATTAAATTGTGTCCTCAACTCTCTGGCAGAAGTAAGAGACTCATGAAATAATATAATTAGGTGAAAGCACTTTGCAGAGTCCAAAATGCTGTACAAAGTGATGATTATTATCTAACTAACAAGGACACACCGATAATCTTTGTTCCCAGTGTAAATGTTCAGTGAGATGCATGGGTCACTAACTAAAGCAATTTGCAGGACTTTCTCCAGATGACAGTTTTAGATGTGATTCTTTTGACACTTCTTCATAAATTCTGTTTAAATAACTTGCAAAACAGTCTTGGTCATTAAAAGCACAATTGTCCCTTGGTAGCCACTGGTTCTAGAACACCTCAGGGATACGAAAGTGCGTGGATGGGCAAGTCACGTATGTCAAGGGTCTAGCGTTTATGTATAACCTATGCACATCACACTGTTTTAGCTCTACTTTTGTAATATTCAGCATCAAACTCAGGGCATCATGTGTGCTGTGCCAGTGCTTCACCTGGCATTCTTCGCCTCCACATCAAGTCCTCACTAAATTACTTATAAAACCTAATGCAATGCACATGCAGTGCAAATAGTTCTTACGTTATATTCTTTAAGGAATATTGTTGAGGAAAAAAAGATTAGGCATAGTTTTTTTCCTGAATATTTATTATTTATGGTTGAATGAAACTCATGACTTTTTAGATAAAAATATAATGCATGAGATGTGATTGCAAAATATCAGTGTTTCAATTTTGAAAAATATGTTGCCATTTAAAAGACATGTTGCCATTAAATGTCCTCAAATTAGCTTTTCTCCTTTTACTACACTTATTCCGTCATTTTTCCCACTCTCTGAAACACTCCTAGAACTGCTCTTTCATGTGTGTCTCTAGCTGTGTTATCTCTCCTGGCTACTTGATGTCCTGAATCAATTAAAAAACTTTTACATTTTCTTGTTATTTTGATTTGAGGGAGAGTGAAGTCTCCTGGTGTTAGATACAGTGAGAAAGGCATGTGAGGAGATGGTCTTGCTGTTGGGTGGAACTTGATAGGAACATTTGCTACATTTGTTATTACAACTCATAAGGACACTCAGAAAAGAGAACTTCCAGAACTGCTTCAAACAGGGGCAAAAGTGATGGGCTCAGTGTGCCTGAAGGAGGGAGGAAAACGTTGAGGGAGAGACAATGTGTTCTTTGCAGTGAAATACCCACCCTACAGTCTGGTCATACCTCATAGTTTGGACTTGCAGGTTTTTTTTTTTTTTTGTATTTTTTATAGGGTATACAGTGCCTCACTGTGTAGATTGGACTTGTAGTGATCCGCCTGTTTACAGCCTCCCAAGAGGTGGGATTACAGGCATCTGCCACCATGCCCAGTCTCAACTGCCATCTTAGTGCACCCCAGGGCAGGACTCACACAGCAGGCCCAGGGAATCAAATTCCAGGCCCCTGGACCTGCTTGCAGGCTCTTTTAATCTGCTGAGCTATTTTGCCAGCCCTGGACTTTCTATAAAAGATGAAATGAACCATAATTAGTTTTCATCTTTTAAATTTGTGAAAGATCTTTTGATATATGAAAAGGAGAGGGCTCCATGTAAATGAAATAATAATTTATGTGATTAGAATTTTTTCCTTTTGGAATGACTGACCAGGTTTTAAGCTTCTCTGGAGTCTAAGGCCATGCAACATGGTGGAAGGGCGTGTTAGAGGACAGCCATCAACATACTGGAGTCAGGAAGCACGGTGAGAGGAGCAGCTGGGGGTGGAGCAAGACCCTCCCGGGCCTGTCTGAAGAGACTTGACCCTTCTATCCATGCTCACGTATGAACATGAGGCTTTCATGGGACACTAACCAGTAAACTGTAGCAGACCCTAACTACCCTCCTGAAAATAATTTATTGCCAAAACCTAAAAGTTACTGACACATTCAAGTTGGTTAGATGAATGAGGGTTACATTCAGAAATAAAAAAAAAATCTGTCTCAAAAGCCATTTATTAGTGTTCCTTAATGGCCAAAATATAAGATAAATAAAATTTGGACAATCTGCCCTTAATCTTATTCTTCCTATATTTCTAGATGACTAGGGATTATTTAGAAGTTTCTAGACTACTTTTAATAGAGCTTCACTACCCCTATTCCTGCCCTTCTTCAAGAAGTAAAAGCACATGGAAATCAAATATTATATAGTAGAGCTTATTGTAGTAAGAAAATAAATATTTATTGGTCATTTATTATGTACCAGTCACTGTTTTAGCAAACAAATAGATCACTTTGTGTCCTCCCGCAATTCATAATCTTGCCAACTGACCTACAGAGTAATCAATGACCTTATTAAAAGTCTCAGTTGTATTCTAAATATAAGACAAGAAAGGCAACATATGGTAGAAGAAAGGCAATTGTGTACTGGGGAAAGAGGATTAAGAGTGTGGGGTAGAGGGACTGCAGCTTTGAATGTGTGATCAGGTGACAACTGGCACTTGTGCCACTACAAGCAGTTGGGGGCAGAACCTGCGGACAGCTGGGGTGCCACACGTGCACGAATGAAATTAGTTCCTGATTTTCATTTTTAGCTAATCAATTTTACATCTATAGAAACATATTTGAATTTCATGTATTTAACTTGTACCTTACAAACTTCGCTGAATTTTTAAAAAATTCTAATAGCTTTTCAGTGCATTGAGATAGACTATGTTTTAGGTGACCAGACAGCTATACTTTTTCATTGTGGAACTGGTACCAAAGAGAAGCAATGGGTGTGGTTATCAATGTTTATTGCATAAATTTATGGCATGTATCTAGCCTCCCACAATCAAGTCTGATATTAATTATTGAATGCTCTTTATCTTTTAATTTTCCTTTTCTTTCTTCTAATCCTAGTATGTTTAAGGCATCCACTCTGATACCTGACATCATTGTCAAGTGACTAATGGGCTAGCGACAGTGTGGATACACTGAACTAGGAGATGATTTACTTCCCAAGTAGGATAAAGCAAAATGGAAATATTTCCCTGCGCTACTGAGAAGGATGCACCCATTATGGCTTATCAATTATTTATTTCTGACATTTTTACATTTAATATTATGGGCCTGAAGTTGACTTTGTATAACTGAACTCATGAAAGGCAAAGCTACACTGCAAAGCACTTTTTTTTTTTTTTTTTTTTCAGAACCAGGGATTGATTGTGCTTGCCATGGAAGCACTTATTTCACTGAGCCATCTCCCTGGCCCCCTTAAATAGTCTTTTTCTTTTTTTTTGTAATTTAGGGAAGGATCCACAGGGTGTTCAGGATCTCATTACTAGATCAGACTCATAGTGATCTGCCTTTTTGCAGCCTCCCAAGAGCTAGGATTGCAGTCTTGTGTGCTACCACGCCCAGTCTTAGTTGCCTTCTCAGCATACCCAGGGGACAGAGCTGGCAAGGCAGGCCCTGGGATAGATCCCCAGGAAAGCTACACTGCAAACAGTGAATCTTCATGGAAGCCAGTTGGTATGGCTCTTAATACTGTCATAGAAGTTTATTTTCACTCTTAGTATTTCTAACAAAAATATTTTATTAACCAAATATTAATGCAATCTTACAGTACTATAAGTGAAGAAGTCAGCAAATATCCATCACTTCAATAGCAAAGTCAATTAATGTCACAGCTTTAAAAAGCAATTTCCTTAAACTCTATCAGTTTTTCTACATTTGATAGGTAACAAATACAAATAAAGTTAGGAAGGAGAGAGCATTGATGGATGCTTTCCAAAATCATAAGCAAGAAAATGGAGAAGCTTAGTGACTTGCCCATGGTCACATGGCAAAGGAAACATTAAAATTTTACAGTTGATTTACCGAAGGTTACATAACTGTTATCCACAAGCACCTCCCTCTAATCCTAAGTCAAAGAGCCACAGAACAATCAGGAGACTCTTAGGTATACTGGGATTTATTTTCAAAAAAGATCTAAACTTTAGCATCACAGTGAATTGCCAGTGACCTGCCTAAGGGACACAAATTCTTCCGGGATCCATGAACTAGAAGTGTGAGGCCCAGGAGGGATGCTAGTGCTTCCCAGGTGACTGCGCTAGCAAGAACCAGGTGCCCTCTGGGGTGCAGTAGCCTGGAGCTGGCTCTTCCGAAAGGCAAACGCTGAGGCCTCCGCTGCACTCTGATTTCCTGTAGCATTGCTCTCTTTTTGGTCACCATTCAATTCTTGGTGAGGATTGAATGAAATTTAACACGTAGTCAGCTGCAGAGAATGAAGGCTATTCTGGCATATGTCCAAAGTAGAACTGTGTAAGAATGAACATTAATGACATGCCTTGGGTACAAAACTATACCATATTTGAAGATTTTATTTACCAAAAAGTGGTGTATTAGTTTTTTTCTCTTTGTATTTATTATTTACTCATATTTACTAAACTTTATATTGTAAGATAATCATAGATTCTAATGTAGTTGCGAGGAACCATACATATGGGTCCCCTGTATCCTTTCGCTGGTGTCCCCTGATTTCAACTGTTTGAAAAGTATAGAACAAAGCCAGGTTTGGGTGGACACGTGGAGTCCCAGCATAATGAGTAATTACAGTGTTACGTTACTATGAAACTCAGGAGGCTTGAAACAGGACCATCGCTGTGAGTTCCAGGCCATTCTGAGTTACAATGTGAGTTCATGGCCAGCCCGAACTGCATAGTGAAACCCTGTCTAAAACAAACAGAGGCTGGGAGATGGCTCAGTGGAATAAGTGCTACTCTGGCATGTGTGAGGGCCTGAGTTCAATCCCCTGTTCCACCAAAAAGAAAAAAACAAATAAACAAACAACAAAGTCATCAGAATGATGATATCTGTAGAGGTAAAATACATGAAGTTTCATCATTGTGTTATAATTTTGATTCAATTTTAAACCATACTTGTGGAAACTCATTGGGGGGAGAATGATTATATTTATCTATAGTTAATTTTTCTGTTCTCTCTTTCCTCTTGATATTCTAAGGTTCTTCTTTTATTATTTTCTTTTGTTTAGAAAAATTTTTAGCAAAAAAAGGAATGCCTGCTGGTAACAAGTTCTTTATTGTCTTTTCATTTGGAAATATCCTCATTTTCCATTGTGTTTATTCTTGAAAATAGAAACAAAAAAACAATATACTACTAAGAAAAATAAATAAATCTATAAAAAGAATTCTGGCTGCATATCTTTCTTACAACTCTTAAAGAATATTACGCCATTTTCTCTTAATCTCCACGGTTTATGATGAGAAGTCTGTCCTCTGAATTTTCTTTTATCTTTATCAGAAGCTATTACTAGGAGCTTTCTCTTTCTGTACCACTTTTCAAGGAGTTCTCATGCTAGTTAGTTGGCACATTTACTGTGAATCTGAGTCAGAATCTTGTTTAGGACTTGTTCAGCTTCCTGAATATGTTTATCTGTGACTTTTATAAAATGTAAGAAGTCTTCCCTGTTATGTCTTCAAGTACTATTTCAATATTTATCTTTTTCCCTCATCTTGAATTCAGTGATGCGAGAGTCATAACCCTTAAAGGGCCAGTAAGATAGCTCAGCAAAGTAAGTGTCTGCATAGGCAAGCGCAAGAACCGGGTTAGATCCGCGGTGCCACACGTCTTGCCGGCCTGCCCCCTGGGTGTGCTGACTGGCCAATGAGTTCAGGCGTAGCGGCACAGGCAAAAGATTTAAAACCTTCTCTGATAAATCTACTACATCTTTCTTCTCATTTATTGGTTTGTTTTCCATCCTGATTGAAATTTATCTGCTTCTTGGTATGTTAAATGACTTTCAACTGAAATCTGAATAACTACAGTATCAAGCTACTATGAAAATTTAGACTTCATTTAAACCAATGCTTTGGCAGGCTCTTGCAAATACATTATTGTGGTGGAAAAGGAGGATATCACCTTCGTGTTGCCGGAAGTGAACAGAGTCAGAATTTCCAATTTGGTCGCTGCAGACGCTGAGTCAGGTGCTCCCTTGTTATTGCTGCGTGGAATTTGTTGACATTGACACTCTCCGAGCTTGAGGGGTGAAAGCACCTCAGTGTACATTTCACAAATCTTCCACAGACATCACGGGGAGTCCGGGTGATGGTCAGGTAGTCCCATCTCACGTTAAGTCTCTGCAGAAGCCACTCCAGCAGTTTCTGTGAGGGAACTTCATTTCTAGGTGTGGATGGATTGCAGTTCTGTGATGTTTATAGATGAAGGTGAGTAAGAATTAGCAAAAGATTTCTCATCTTGGGCCAGTGAGACAGCTCAGTGGACTAAGTAACTGGTTTGGCAAGCACGGGGTTTGATCTCCAGTCCATATCCTGCACAGGCCCTGCCCTCCAGGTACACTGAGCTGGAGACCCAATCTGAATGTGGCACGTGTCTGTAATTCCAGCTCTGGGGAGGTTGAAAACAGGAGGATCAGTATAAGTTGGAGCTGTGTAGCGAGATCATGTCAAAACAGAAAATGAAAAAAAAAAAAAAAAAAAAAAAAAGATTTTCCGTCCTGTTAGCTTGACTATGTCCTAGTTCTCTGACTTGAAAGAGAAAGCTTTGGTTGACTTTTTTTAAAATAAGATTTTCTAGCTTTTTCAAGTCCAATTCTGGGATATATGACATGAAAAGAAGGTCCAGAATACTATTCCTCTCTATTAGAGTTTCATGGGAGAGTGAGCTTTTTCCTTAACACTCAGCATGAGAAAGAAGCTTGCAGTTTTATGAAGATTATAACAACTGCAGAGCTGCTTACTGTTCAGTCTGCAGGCTTCCTTTCCAGATGGCAGCCCCAGCTAATTGCTCCATTTGGTCACAGTGGTCTCTTTCTGCAGATTTGTGATCAAAGCTCTATTTTTTTTTAAACAAAGAATCTTGACGCTATCCTACCAGTAATCATACTTAAAAGAGAAGATCTATGCACTGGGGTAGGACTCACAAAAGCCGGATCTCGTTATGTTTGATTATCTGTTTGATTTTCCTGATTGTACCACAAGCGCAGAAGTACGTTCTCAGTTCCCATATCCTTGACCCCTTTAGTCACTCTTTTTATGGAAAAATGCTTCACTGAAGTGTTTAGTACACGGGAAGCATTGCTATAGATTGGAAAAGCAGCAGTGAACAAGATACATGAAGCTTACAGTTTTGGTGTGGTGTAATTGTTTCAGAGATCTGCTGGGAATACAGTACACGTTTTTTGGTTTTTTTTTTTTTTTCTAGGAAGAGGAAACAAAATAAGCATCAGAAGCATCACTATTTTGTTGTTCTTGCACCTTATTATTACACATATTATCTTGTTTGCACCACAAATCCATATTTTTTTTCTTTCCTTAAAAATCAAAGAACACATTCAACTAACAAGTATAAAAAAAAATTCCCAGCTGCAACATCCTCCCCATCTACCTTCATAAAAAACCTCACAGAGAACAGTTAAATTGGAAAAATCAGATTTAGTTTACCTTCCTAAAAGTCTTTTGGCATCTTATTCAGACAGATTAGAGATCAAGTGACCAAAGTATGTACTGGTTTCTAGAAATCTGGATAATGTTAAAGTTGGTTAAAAAAGAAAACAAACATTTAAGTTGGCAACCATCTTGTGATAAAAATAAACTCACAGGTAACTATAAGAAATCATATATAGTATATCATTTTTCTTTAATGGTGGCATGTTGCAAAGCAGTGGCATAATGTTACAAATGGGAGATCAACAATGGTACAATCCTTTATTAAGATTTGCTGAGTTTTATTTGCAATTGTGAATGTGCTCAGGTGCATGGAGCAAATTTCATTACCTGTGTGAATTGTATCTCCACCAGCACAATAAAGATACTGAACTGTGCTAAGTAATACTGAGTAATAATCAGGAATACCATGATACCACCGCTTTATCACCAAAGATGATGCTCACAAAGAAGATGTAGATTTTGTCATTTCAAGATATTGTATAAATAGTATGTATAATCCTTTGAGATGAAGACTTTCTTTTCTAAATCTTTTATTTATATATTTGGTATAGGGTCTTGCTACACAGCTCAGACCCATGGTGATCTTTCCATCTCAGGCTTCCCAGTGCTAGGTTTACAGGTGTGCATCACCGTGTCTGGTTTTGGTGGTTGGCATGGAGCACCCAGAGTTCCAGGGCCAGCACTGTGTTCAGCATCAGGGATTGAACCTGGGTGCTTGTACTTGCCAGGCAGATGCTTAGACCACAGAGGTATCTTCCCAGCCCCACGATGGGGGCTTTTAACTTCATAATTTCCTGATCCAACTTATATTTGTTTATCCCTTTTTGTTATTATTTAATGGTAAGAGTGTTTCTATAGTTGGTTTGAACAATGGAAAGACGTACATCTAATTTTTCTACTACACAGTTGCTCTAAAATATCAGGTACAAAATTGGTTTACAAAAAATGCACATTGCTGCTGATTCCTCTCAAGATGCTTCCCCTTCCATTGAGCACACTTGTCACGTCACTCTCCTCCCTTTGGGAGGTGATGCTGGAAGCCCTGCTTGCTGAGAGCCCATAGCTGCGCTGGTGTGCCAGCCTCAATGTCCAGGATTCAGTTCAAATGCAAACATGGAGAATGTTTTCACAACGCTCACTTGTGGCAATCGGTTTGACTTTAGAGAATAATCAGAAGTCATGTGGTGCCATATCTGAGGTATGAGGTAGAGGACAGTGTCATGTTTTACAAACTTTCCTTTCTGCTAGGCAGCAGCTCTCATGGTATCATAAATTCTTTGATTGCACCTCTTAAAGATAGTCATGAAAGAGTACTTCCAGAACTTTTAGAAAGTAGTAAAAGCTTTTAAGTTGAGAAGGAGTATGTTGAAGTGGATTAAGGACTATATTTCTTTTTATGTATTTAGTACAGGGTCTACAGGGTCTCACTACATAAATCAGATTCACAGTGATTCTCCTGTTTTCAGCCTCCCAAGCGCTAGGATTACAAGCGTGCACCACTACACCCAGTCTCAATCTCCATTTCATAATGCCCCACAGGCCAGGCCAGCACAGCACACCAGGGATCAAACCCTGGTCACTGCATCTGCCTAAGCAGGCACTATAGTCCTCTGAGCTATCTGACTGGGCCGTTATAATGTTCTTTTAATGTAATATTTTTAAAAATGTAAACATTCATTTACATTTATGTAAACGTATCTTGTTACACCTTCTAGATATTTCCATGCATTTTTTTATATTTCTAAGATGAATGCTTAACAGTTGCACTGACTGACTACATGATAATAAATGTAATATTAAATGCTACCATGAAAAAAATACTACTCACACATATGTATATGTATACTTAGGCTTTGTGTGTGCTCTCAGATCTATTGCATATTATTGGTGGTCTGCTCGCTTATTGTGCATTTAAGGAAAGTATGGAGGAAGAGACCCAAACTAAGAAATCTCAGGCCTTACAAACCTAATGCATGCTTTTGACACAGAGATAAAGGAGGTTTAGTACATCCAATAAATATCTTGTAATGACATAAAATTATGTCAGATATAAATTAATTTAGGGAATTCTAAGTTGTCAGAAATTATTGCTTTATAAAAGTCACAGGATTTCCATATAACTAGCATCCATTTGGAAATGCTCTGAGTGACTTGAAGAAAAGTTCTCAGACTCCTTTCTATATTCATGTGTGGTGTTTGGGTCCTCCAATTAGAATATGATCTCATCTGCAAATAATGAGAGTTTAACTTCTTCTTTACCTATTCTTATTTCTTTCATTTCTTTCTTTGTCCATGGCTCTAGCTTGTGATTCCAGAACTATATCGAATAGGAAGGTGATAGAGGACATCTTTGTTTTGTATCTGATCTGAGAGTAAATGATTTCTGTTTTTCCCCATTTTGTATTATATTTGCAGTTGGATTGTCATAGGTGGCATTTATCAGATTGAGGTAGAGGCCATTTATCCAGTTTTCTGTAGGACTTTGATCATGAATGAATGCTGTACTTTGTCAAAGGTCTTTTTTGTATCCATTGAGATGATCATGTGGTTTTTGGATTTAGCTCTATTGATATAGTGTACTACACTTTTAGATTTGTGCATGTTGAACTGTCATTTCTTCCCTGGGATGAATCCTACTTGGTCATTGTGTATAATCCTCTTGATTATTTGCTGAATTCTAACTGCTAGGATTTTATTAATGATTTTTGCATTTATATTCATGAGAGGGATTGGCCTGTAGTTTTCTTTTCTAGTTGCATCTTTCTCTGGTTTTGGTATCAGTATAATACTTGCCTCCAGGAATGATTTTGGGAGGATTGTTTCCTTTTCAATTTCACTGAAGAGTTTGAGGAGTATAGGACATATATCTTCCATAAGTTTCTTATAGAATTCAGCTGTGAATACATAAGGACTTGGGCTTTTCTTTGATGGTGAGTCTTATTTATTACATTATGGATTTTATTGGCTGATATTGAGTTATTGAGAATTCTTTTATCCTCTTGATTGAGTTAGGTAATTTGTACTTTTCTAGAAATCTGTCCGCTTCTTCAGTGTCTTTGATTTTTTGAGAGTGAAGATTTTCAGTATCTAATGACGATGTGAATTTCCACAGGGTCTGTGGTAATTTCACCCTTTTCATTCCTTTTTTTTTTTTTTTTTTTTTTGTGGAACTAGGAATTGAATTCAGGCCCTTACGCTTGCCAGGAAAGTGCTTATTCTACTGAACCATCTCCCTGGCCCCTCCTTTTCATTCCTTAGTGCTTGAATTTTAGTTGTTTTTTCTGTCCTCCTTTTGGTTCATTAATTCTTTGTATTGTTTTCTTCATCTCCATTGAATTAATCTCTGCTCTAATGTTGACAATTTCCTCCCTTCCTTGGGTTTTGGGTTTGGTAAGAGTGCAAAAGTCTTGTAAGCATAGTAAGCCATTACTTGTATTCACAAGTCTGTGAAGGAGTATAATAATTATGATATCAGATATTTGTCTCCAAACATTTGAACTAATATTTTCTTTTTTAAGTATGATTTTATTTTATTGTGAAGAGTAAAAACAAGAGTAAGAAAAAAAACCAAAGACAGTAAAAGGGTAACATATACATATGTTACAGATTTTCAAAATAAGAATAGCTGATTAACAATGATTGATCTATTATCTATTTTTATCATCAAAATAGGTAATCTGTTGCTCAGATGAACAGATCTATTTAAGCAAGATGGGATATATGATTGAATTTTACCACATGTTTCAATACTTAAATTTTGTTCTTGTTTTTCATTTTCTTTCATTACCTTTTTTTTAAAATAACTTTAAAGAGAGTATAGTAATAATATGACATTAGAAATGGTGCACATTTAGAAGACCAAGATGACAGCTATTTCAAGCATGGTTTTAGTATTAACACATTGCAGTTCTCAATGTAGGTGCTTAGTTCACAGATATCAACATAGAGAGTTAGTCAAGGTGAGAATTCTATCCTTAAACTGCTATATTCAAAACCTGATGGAAATTCTGAGGACAACAGCCTTAGCCATCTTGTGTATATATATTTTTGCCCCTACACTATTTCATATCCTTTCTCCTTTCTCTTTCTTTGTTGTTTAATCCTTATATTCTGTTACTGTGTCTATTATACCCAAAAGAACGTAGTGATACATGTGCACCTATGTTTATAGCAGCACAATTTTTGATAGCCAAATCTTGGAAACAACCAAAATGTGGTTTTTCATCCACCTGAGAAATGGATGAAAAAGATGTGGTATTTTTATACCACACATTATAGCTCAACTGCAAAGAAAGTGAAACTTGAATCCTTCATAGCTAGTGGGTGCAACTCGAGACTATACTCATAAGTGAAATAAACCTGACCCACACATATAAATATAATATTGTTTCCCTAGTGTAATAACTCAAAAGAAGAAGTAAAAACTGAACTAATATTTTCTTAGGTTTATAAGTAATAAAGCAAAGGAGATACATAGACTACCAGTGAATGCCTTTTTTTGAATATTGATAATTTATATTTTGATTTATATTTTCAACAATATAATGACTCATTCTCTGTTTCTTTAGAGGTACTTTTCAGTGAATAAACCCTGCATCATTTGCATAATTCTAAGAACTGCTGATATTTGTCTCTCGTGTTTTTGATTTTGGACATTTGAAACAGAAGCCAGACATGTGGAATTTACAGAATTTGTCTTTGCTTGTGTGTCTAAGTAGAGGACATGTCAAAGCTTGTAATTAGCTTATCAAAACAACTATAGGTATTCGAGGACATGGGTTACCTTATTCAAGGTACTATTTTTTAAAATTTTTTTTTTGGTGGACCTGGGCATTGAACTTAGGCCCTTGTGCTTGCCAGGGAAGCACTTATTCCACTGAGCCATCTCTCCAGCCCTCAAGGTACTAGTTGTCTCATTGTCTTAAGATAAAAGAAGTAAAAGGCACCCTATATTTACAGTAAAGAAGATAGGTCATATATTTTGAATTCACATTACAAAGGATTAATTATTATGTGGAAGGACTACTTCCTGGTGGTTATTATGATGTTCTGAAAAGTTTTATTTGGGAATAACTAAAAACATAACTCCAACATTGATCTTCACAAAAATAATTTTAACAGTAGATGAAGCCCCTATTTTATTTTATTCATTTATTTTATTGTACTTTGGTGGAACTGGGGATTGAACTCAGGCCCTTGAGCTTGCCTGGGAAGCGCTTATTCCACTGAGCCATCTCCCCAGCCCCTATTTTATTTTATTTATTTTATTATTTTGGCCAAATCAGCCTATCCTGAGGGTGGGGCTGGTGAGGCATTGAACCGTGGTCCCCTGCACCTGTCTAAGCTTGCCTAAGCAGATGCTTTAAAACCACAGAGCTATCTCGCCGGCCCATGAAACCTCCTTTATATCTAAAAAATAAAAAATAAAAATTACAACTTCATATCCACTCTTTCAAAGATTGGGCATAATAAGTCTTCTAGATATAATAAATTTGGTTCTAATTAATATATATATATATAATATTTATAAAATTATAAAAGAAATTATATATTATATATTGAGTAGTATATATTTCATTATTATATATTATTATACATATTATTATATATACAATAAATTGAATTATTTTTATTTAATTCTATTGAAGAACAAATAGCAATGAGACAGTATCATATCAAATTAGCAGGACAGATTCAATAATTAATACATGGCATATTGTTTTCATACTGATTTTTTGTTTACAAGGTGCATACATGATATTCTATTTACAAACACTATTAGAGCAGATGCCTCTAATCAATGAATTAGGAGAATACAGCTGCATACCTATCTTTTTTTTTAAAGCTGAATTATAGTACAGTTTCAATAATTAATGCTTTTTATGTTGTTATCTTCCTAGTGGTTCTCATAGTATAAGAAGCAGACAGGATATCCTGTCCAAGCACTATTAGTGCAAATCTTTCTTCTCATAGTACTTCTCACAAAAGTACTGCATATTTATCCTAACTATACTGTTTATACAAACACAGAATGGTTCTTCCTTTGTATCCCCTTTTTATTGTTTAGTCCTGTCAAAGATGGGTATTCTATTGTCATTCAATTATTGTAGGTGCTTGAATTCAGCAAAACAATACAACCCAGTTCAGCAGTCCATAATAATAGCAGGTTATCTGAAGAAGTTGTTGATTAGAGTCATTTACAGCTCAACTTATTATTATGGCCTTACTTTATTTATTTATTTTTAAGTTCCAACAAATTTTTTTAAATTTATTTTTTATTTTATTTTATTGAACTACACACGTCAATTGTTTTAGAATTATGTAGCTCATAATTCTAAAACAATATTGAATAGGAGGGGTAATAGAAGACATCCTTGTCTTGTACAAGACATAAGAGTAATAGATTTCAGTTATTCCCTGTTTAGAATTATATTAGCTGTTGGGTTGTCATAGATGGCTTTTAGCAAATTGAGGTAGAGGCCATCTATTCCAGTTTTCTGTAGGGCTTTGAACATGACTGAATGATGGACTTTGTCAAAAGCTTTTTCTGCATCAATTGAGGTGATCATGTGGTTTTTAGATTTCAGTCTATTAATATAGATATTACATTTATAGATTTTCAAATATTGAACCATCCTTGCATCCCTGGAAAGAATCCTACCTGGTCATGGTGTATGATCTTCTTTATGATTTGCTGTATTCTGTTTGCTAGGATTTTATTGAGGATTTTTGATCTATGTTCATGAAGGAGATTGGCCTGTAGTTCTCTTTTTTGGTTGTGTCTTTCCCTGGTTTTGGAATCAGTATAATACTTGCTTCCAGAAATGATTTTTGGAGGACTGCTTCCTTTTCAATTTCTTTGAAGAGTTTGAGGAGTGTAGGGATTATATCTTCTCTAAATTTCTTGAAGAATTTAGCTGTGAATCCATTAAGACCTGGACTTTTCTTTGTCAGCAGGCTTTTTATTATGTCTCGTATCTCGTTGGCTGTTATGGATTGTTGTTGCATCTTCTTGATTCAGTCTTGGTAATTTGTAACTTTCTAGGAATCTGTCCATTTCTTCCATGTCTTCTATTCTGTGAGCATAAAGATTCTGGAATTAGCTATTGATAATCTTCTGAATTTCCATTGGGTCTGTGGTGATTTCACTCTTTTCATTCCTTATTTCTTGTATTTGAATTTTTTCTTTCCTCTTTTTGATGAGGTTAATTACGGACTTATCAATTTTATTTAGTCTTTCAAAGGACCAGCTTTTTGTTTCATTGATTCTTTGAACTGTTTTCTTCGTCTCAAATGAGTTAATTTCTCCTCTAATCTTTACAATTTCTTCCCGTCTTTGCGCTCTGCTTTGTTTTGTTCTTCCTTTTATAGATGTCAGAGGTGCAACATTAGGGCGTTCATTTGTTCCCATTCTGTTTTCCTAATGTGTGAGTTCATAGCTATGTTTTTCCCTCTGAGAACTGCTTTCATCACATACCATCAATTCTGGTAAGTTGTGCTTGAATTTTCATTGAATTGTAGATATTGCTGAATTTTTTGTTTGATTTCATGTGTGACCCATTGATTGCTGAATAGGGTATTGTTTGATTTTCATGTATTTAGCAGCTTTTTATGGTTTCTTTTATCATTTAGTTCCAGTTTCATTGCACTATGGTCAGATCATATGCATGGGATAATTTATGTTTTCTTGCATATACTCAAACATGACCTATGGACTAGTATGTGGTCTATTTTAGGAAATGACCCTTGTGCAGCTGAAAAAAATGTGTATGCAGCTGCGTTTGGGTGGAAAAATCTGTATATGTCCACCAGGTCCATTTGTTCCAGTCTCTGGTTCAGTTGTGCTACATCTTTGCTAACTTTTTGTCTGGTTGACGTATGTTTTTGAGATAAGGGGGTGTTAAGGTCTCCTGTTAAGATTGTGGTCTTGGATATTAGATTTTTCATGTCCATTAAGATTTGTCTTACATAATTGGGTGCTCCTTTGTTTGGTGTATAGATATTTATGAGTATTACCTCTTCCTCTAGAATTTTTCCCCTAATCAATATATACTGGCCTTCTTTATTTCATTTAATCCTTCTTGGTTTGAAGTTGAGACTGTCTGAGAACAGAATTGCTACTCTTGCTTTTTTGTGAGATGCTGGAGCATGTAGTAGTATTTTTGTATGTCCTTTTACTTTAAGCCTATGAATGTCTTTTTGAGTTGTTTCTTGTGTACAGCATATTGTTGGGTTTTGTTTTCTAATCCACTGTGCCAGTCTATTTCTCTTAATTGGTGAATTGAGTCCATTTACATTGGTGGTTATAATTGAAATGTGTTGATTTATGATTGTCATATTTTTTACCTGTTGTTGTTTACTCCTTTTTGTCCTGTATTTGTTTGCCCTATTTAGTGGGTTCCTTCTGTTCTCATTCATGGAGGTCTGGTCATTGTGGTCCCTCTCTAAATCGTCTTTCAGTAGCCTGCGTAGGGATGGCTTTGCCATCATGAAACTTTAGTTTGATTTTTGTCATGGAAGTATTTCACTTCTCCATCAAACTTGAAAGAGAGTTTTGCTAGGTATAGTAGTCTGGGCTGGAATTTGTTTTCATAGAGAACTTGAAGTAGTCTGCTCCATGCTGTCCTTGCCCTCATAGTTTGTGAAGAGAATTCAGCTATAATTCTGATGTGTTTTCCTTTGAATGTGATCTGCTTCTTTTCTCTAGCAGCTTTCAGTATATTATTCTTGTGTTAGATTTCTGGGATGTTGCCTATTATATGTCTCAATGTGTTTTTAGTTGGGTTGAAGTTATTTGGCGTTCTGTATGCTTCAGTTAACTGAATGTCAGATTGTTTCCTCATATTTAGGATATTTTCTGCTATTACTTTTGCCCATATTCTTTTTATTTTATTTGTATTGACTCCTTCTTTCTCATTGTTACCTATTAATCTCACATTGTTCATCTTGGCATCATCTTGCAAGTGATGGATTATTTTTTTTCTTCATCCTCATTGTGTTTAAGAGATCCTTTCTCAACTTTTCATTAGCTGCACCAGCATTTTGAAGATCTGAAACTCTTTCTTCACTTTCACTCACATGGTTTTTGAGACTCATGATTGACATTTTATGTTTTTTTAATCTCTTTGACTCTGCTTCATGCAATCTATTTCTTTCCTGTATTGCTCATTCAAGGAATCCATCACATTTCCAATCTCCTCTATTTTTTTAAATCAATGTCTTCTTTAGAAATAGCTATTAATTCCTTTACTGAAGGGGCTTTTTCAAATTGGGTTTCCTCCATATATTTTCTGAATTGATTCTCTATTTCTGATGCTACAATTTCAAAAATTTCTTTTTTTATTTCAGAAATTATTTCTGTTCTGAGTCCCTCTTTACCTTTCTTTTTTTCCATTTATTTTTATTTTATTGAAATACAAATGTCAATCAGACAGTTTCAAAACACCATAACCATACAGAGTCGATGAAATAATACATTGCAAACCGTTTTCATAACGTTCTGGTATTGTACAAGGTGCATATATGATATTATATTTACAGGTTTTTATATAGCTGAATTATATCAAAGATTCAATAATTATTTACCTAGTGGATGACCATAGCACTAAAAGCCGACATAATATCCTGTCCCACCACCAATAGTGCAGATCTTGCCTCTCATAGAATTATGTAGAAGCACAGCGTTATCTATCCCAACTG
>PVKA01040602.1:0-18650 GCA_004027165.1 Ctenomys sociabilis | reverse complement strand
TATATATATATATATAATATGTATTTATACATATTCAAAATATGTGTTCATAAACACCTCAGTTTCTACCTGGGATGTAATAAGAGCATAAAAATGCTGCTTGCTATGACTATAAAACAGACACACTACTCTAACACTGTCTTTTAGTAACATAAGAATGCATTTTAGATTTTAGTTATTAAAGAGAACACCCAAAATCAATTCTAGTATTAAAATAAATACTGTATTGATATTGTAAGTCATAATGAATTCTCATGCTCCCACAAAAAAACTCTTGACCTAAAAGTACAATTTTTTGTATAAAATAAAGTTAAAATGAGTCTGACCTATAGAAATAAGACTAGAAAGTAAGACTTTAATTCTCTCCTATTCAGTTGTTCAATTGCACAACCATATCTGCTAGAAAATCAGTGGGTGAATTATAGAATAACTAAAATTATGGCATGGTACATGTCTAATGATAGCCAACCATATTTAAAAAATACATGAAAATGTAAAATTAGCTTCCCATCTCAGACTGGGAAAGGAAAATACACTATGCGCTTTTGAAGATGTATATTTATGGCCTTCGTGCTCGGCTGTAGCAGCACAGTGTAAAGCGCTTAGATTTCACTCTTGTTTGAAAGATAACAGCTGGCAGATCTGGCAGGCTTTCGGCTGCCAATCATTTAGAGAGCCGCATTTGTCTCGATTAAATAAGCACCGGTTATTAATCCTGAGCCCTGACATCCCTGCACGTCTGGTTGCATTTAGATGGCTAGCGAGGTCTGTCTGCACCGGAGTGAGGCACCCTACATGGAGGCCTCCTGTTCCCAGTTAAGAGGGCAGTGAAAACACGCTGTTCCTCCCTGGTAGGAGCCCTCCAGAAGCTGAAAAACAATCAAATTGTACAGATAGGAATATATATAGAGAGAGGTTATAACAAGAACATTATTTTAATCTTTCCCAAAAGACTAAAATATATATACACACACAGAAAAAAAAAAAAAAACCTGAAGATAATTTCAGCAACTTTACTTGTTCATTGAAAATCAGGAAATATTTTTTACACCATCCAAAGAATGGTTAAAAATTATAGTCCATTGTTTAGATGGAATTGTAGTGAACAGTGGAAAGAGCCAAGAATTGATATATGGAAAAATATGGAAGCGTCTCAGAGATAGCCTGCTGAGTAAAATAAATAGTGCTGTATGAGTCTATGCGTATGATTTCTAAATCATGGAAACTTTATAGAGTAAACTGTAGCTGTGAATGCTTCTGCAGCAGGCTGAAAGCTTTGGTGCATGGCTGTGGAGGAGCATAAATTTCTTGGTAAAAGAGGTGATCTATATCCTGATTGTCATAGCAGTTTCATGGATGTATTCGTAACTTATTGTCCTCATACTGCCACATTTATTGATGAACACTTCACACCAGGAATATATCATGTGATTATAAAAAGGGTGTTCTACAAACTCTTTCAAAACAAAGCATTATCACCTACTACATTTTCTATACTTATCGATAATTTACACAATTATTTCAGAATAAATCTTTGCTGATTTCATTGGTAAAGTTATGACAGGATTCAAGCAGTAAGAAGTGTATGACAGGTTATAGAAGATCATGTTTTCAAATGTGTCTTTCAATCTTCTAATATGCTTTCCAAAGGAATCAGTGTCAATGATTTTCCTTTGTAGGTGTATAGGTGATTTTAGGAGTTTGAGATAGATAAGTTTTTTCAAACTTTTAGAAACCCTGCTTCTCAGGCCTTAAGAGCCGATGACCCCTTTCCCTAAACTTGGGCTTTCTTTTTTTTTTTTTTTTTTTTTTTTTTTTTTTTTTTGTCTTTTTTGAGACAGGGTCTCACTATGCAGTTCTGGCTGGCCTGAAGCTCACTTTGTAGCTCAGGCTGGTCTCGAACTCACAACAATCCTCCTGCCTCAGCCTCCCAAGTGCTGGGATTTAGTTACTGAGCTGTTGCTGCTTTCTGAAATTACCTCAGAAATGGTCATGTAGTGTCCTGCTGGCTTACTGTGAGAAAAGCCACAATCAAATGTATCTCCTCCTGGCCGGGCGTGGTGGCGCATGCCTGTAACCCCAGCACTCGGGAGGCTGAGGCAGGAGGATTGTCATGAGTTCGAGACCAGCCTGAGCTACAAAGTGAGCTTAAGGCCAGCCTGAACTGCATAGTGAGACCCTGTCTCAAAAAGACAAAAAAAAAAAAAAAATGTATCTCCTCCAAACTGAGACCACAGAGGCACAGAAGACTTAGGAAGGATCTCCTGCCAGTCTCCCTGATAGAGTCATCTGATCTCCAGTTGCCCTATGATCCTCCTCACTAACTGCACTTTACACAAGAGAAAATCTAGTAGATCCCTTCTCTAATTCCAATAACAAAAAAATGTGAGCAAATAAACATATTTACAATAAGTTTGTAAATATGTTTAAAATATGTTTAAAACTAATCTAAATATATTAAAAACTTCATAATACCAAAAAGTGAATATTGTCCCTGAGTTAAAAAACTAAAGCTAGGTTTAATATTTTATCATTTTTCTAAAAAATATCAAATGGATATCCTCATGTGTATCTCCAGTGAATCATGAACACACACAGGATAAGTTCACAGAAGGGGACTTACACAAACAAAGTATATAACTATTTAAAAACGTTAATAATTATTTCAAATTTGTCTTCTCTCAGTATTTTATCTATATTTCCATTTGCAATTTTGGAGAAACATTTTTTTACCTAAGAACTTTGACAAACATTTGTCAGCAAATTTGAATGTCTGCCAATCAACAAACTTATTGTAAAAATTGATATGAGACTGGGTGTGGTGGTACATACCTGTAGTCCCAGCGCTTGGGAGGCTACAAGTCAGACCTGTGTAGTGAGACCCTGTAAACCCTGTACAAAAATGCATAAAAAAGAAACATACGCATGTGTAAATTGTACCTTGTATAATTTTTTAAATTATATAGCTTTTACATTTAGAAGCTTTGTGTATTATCTCAAAAATGCTTAAAAATGTGCTTTTGCCTAGTTCTTATTCAATAGTAGAAAGATATATTAAGTGTAGTCATATGCTGCATAACGATCTTTCAGCAAACAACAAACTACAAATAAAATCCTAGAAGCCATGGAGTTCCTAGGTGCACTGACATTTGTCAATACACACTGTGTGACTCACATTCTAAGAGTGAAATTCTCAAGACCTATTCTTGATGTTAAACCATGTGGGACTGTAATTATCTCTCATAGTTCTGAAAACAGGTTTTCAAGGTGTTTTGTTATTTTAAGAATTATTAGGGTTTTTATCTTATCACTAAATTTATCTGCCATGCCTTTTATAATATTTACTATTTTGATTTCATATGGACAAACATTACTCCCGTATGTTCCATGAAGAAAACTTTCAATTTATTTATTTATTTATTCATTTATTTATTTATTCATTCATATATTTATTTATTTTGTGGCTGACTAAGCCCACCCTGGGGTTGCAGCTGGCAGGGCTTTGAATCATGATTCCTGTGCTTGACTAAGCTTGGCTAAGCAGACACTTTAGACAGTAGAATTATCTCTCTGACCCCAAATTTTCTAATCTTTAAATGACATTTTATGCCTGGGGAGATGGCTCAGTGGAATAAGCACTTCCCTGGCAAGTGCAAGGGCCTGAGTTCAATCCCTGGTTCTGCTAAAAACAAAAAAAGAATAAATCACATGTTTTTTTTTTTTTTTTTTGTTTTGTTTTGTTTTGTTTTTGTGGAACGGGGGATTGAACTCAGGCCCTTGCGATGGAACTCAGGACCTTGTGCTTGCCAGGGAAGTGCTTATTCCACTGAGCCATCTCCTCCACCCATAAATCACATTTTAATTCTTTATAGTTGTTCCTAATTTCTCAATATATATATTTTTTTTCATTAGAAATAATGGTCCACAATAATGCTTCTTTCATGTGGCAATATGGTGTATTTTCTTAAATGATTTATTACTTAAAATAGTTTGAGATACCATATTTATTACATGCTTAATTCAGCAATATAATGTTCTTCATTTTTTAATCGTTTATTTGATGTGTATCTTCTAGTACATCACACCATTATTCTAATTATTGTTTTTTCTCATTTTTAATCCATTTAAAGTTATTTTATCATATTTGTATTAATTTTAACATCCATTATAGTAACAGTCTACTTGTTTTTTATATATAAAGTTAGTGATTATTTTGTTATATATCCTATAATTTTGTACATTGTGTTATTTGTATACAGTACTTTTTTTTTGGTGGAACTGGGAATTGTACTCAGGCCCTTGGTCTTGCCAGGGAAGCGCTTGTTCTACCATTCCATCTCCCCAGGCCCACGGATACAATAATTTTTTGCAAACACTCCCATTTTCTGCGTATATTGTCGTATCATCTGTAACACATGAAAGAATGAAAATGTTCTTTTCTTATTATGAGACTGAGCATTACCTACTGCACTAACAGGGCACCTGAAAATGTTCTTTTCTTGATTGCATACTTTCAATTTCTCTCTGTTATAAGACATTGTCTGCATATGTCTAGAAAATATTATTTAATTCGGTGATAAAGGACATTCTTGACAATCTAATTCTAGTGGAGAAAATCTTTTTGTTCACTCAGGGTGACAACATGCATTTTGTGAGAAATACACAATGTTTCTTAAAGCTGAGGTAATATTCTATTTAAATTTTTATGTGTATGCACATGTAAATTGATCTGATTCAGGATTATTCCCACCAGGCCAATAATTTGTCTAATTATATATTCCAAATAGCACCTTCATTGCCTTCTCATCTGCCTGAGTCCAGAAAATCCAGGAATCAATTAACCTCCTTGCCATTAATCTCCTGATCAACAGTCTGATTACTGATCTCTCCCCATGGCCTGGTTGTGTTTTCACCTACCATTTATTCGATTAGGTTGTATATGACCTAATTATAATTGTCAACTTTACTGGATTAACAGACTCTTCATTGATTACTACAACACTCTACTGCACAGATCTAGCCAGATCTTCACTGACAATGATTGGCATGTAAACTACGAAAGTTGAGTGCAGAAGACTCATCTTGTGGTTGGCACTGTCAACAGACATACACCTCAGTTGGAAAGAAAAGGATAGGCAGAGAAAATTAGCCTGTATTTGAAAGGCTCCCCTCTACTTCAAAGTAGATATATTTTTGGTTACTGCCATGTTTTATGACAGAAGCTATGAGTTTGTACAGCCTTCTATGCAGATACATAACAGACACTCTCCTGGGCCAGGCTTTTTTCAAGGACTGGTGGTGTAGTCTTCTATGGCTGCTAGAGTTTGGCCGGAGCAGCAACTAGTTTCTGTGGTTCACTAGTGTGTAGGCAGTCACAGAGGAGTTTCTCACCTTTCAGCTCATAAATCTAGCTAATAATTCCCTTCCCATAGATATCTGATATATCGGTATAATCTCAATGAGGATTTCCATCCCATGAAAGGAGGGCTAACATTAGTAAAAATTAGATATAAACCATCATTTCGTGATTTATTGTAAGTTTAACACTCAGCTTGTATGGTACCTTTAAATGAAGACAATAAGGAAGAGACATTACCATGTCCTTTGGCATGGATGTATTAGGGAGAAGCCTGTGAACCTGGAAATGTGGAGCTCCTAATTCTGCTGAGTTTATGCAGTCAGGAGAAGTGGTTGGGTCATATTCAGTGTTGGGGCTTGTCCACAAATTCTGTGCAGCCTACTGAAAGCACTAATGTTCTTCTGAAATGCAATTACTATGCAGGACAATGCTGAAATCCTTTAAAATACAAAAAGTGCTTTGACTTCTATGGCTATATCCAGTTTCCAATCTAAGATGGCACCTAAAATTGAAGTATAAAAAGTAATGCCATATTTATATGCTGAGATGTAAAAGGTTCAAGTCAACAACTTCTGACATTGCCAGTTTTCCAGAAAACCCACTATTATTATCATCTACTGGACTGTATTGGAATATTTTGCTGAATTCATACACCTACAATATTTAAATGATAATAGAATACCCTTCTCTGAAAAAATGAAAAAAAGTAGATACAAATGAACAACTATTTTGTATCTGTATATTGAAAATAGTTATCGTAGATATATATATACTTTTTCTTCAATGAATAGAAAGACTTGTTTCAATAGTGTTTGTATACAGGATATCATGCCTGCATCTTATAATATGAATAACCATGAAGACAACACTATGCAATGTATTAATTATTGAAACTGTCCTACTAATCAGTTTTGAATCTGACTCCTTGCTATTTGTTTCTTAATAAAATTATTAAAAATAAAAAATAAGATGTCACTTAGAAATACAAGTCTCAGCCTTATCCTTGAGAAGGTACACCACGGCCCCAAGGACCTATTTATTTTTGCTTATTCTTTCAAGCAGAGATTGTGGAACAAGCATGTGACTGGAATTTGTGAGCCTGGGGTAATGAAGAAAGAAACACACATTTGGGTCAAGATGAATTTCTTGATGTTGTCATGTTAAAGCAAGACATTGGGTTTAATGCCTCAGCTCACAGAGTTCAGCAACTGTCTAAACTTGGTGGACAGTGAGCTCACGAGTGGGCATCTGTGTCACAGGGTTCCAGAATCAGGTAATCGGTGCTCATCAGTGATGGTAGCAAAAGATACATTGTTTAAACCACCTAGAGGTCTTCAGAACAGGTGTCCACTTCCTTCTGCTTTCTCCATTTTGTTCCAATCAGGTTGCCAACCTATTTATTGATACCATGCACAACTGTAGTGGATCTTTCACAAAATTTGCTGTCTTACCTGCCAACCATCTCTGAAAATATTCCATAAACACAGGACTGTGTACTGCTAATCTTCTATATATTTCCTACTCCAGTTAAATTTACAAATCACAATTAACAGTCAGAGAGTTTTCAAAGATAACTAGAGGTTTTCAGTTGGATCTGGTCCTCCAAGTCTCAATTCATTAATGATCTGACACTCCTCAAAGGTAGAAGTATCTCTGTTGGACTTCCTGCTAGTCTGAATCCAAACTTTATTCTTCCATGTGTAGGGATCCATTGGTCTCACTGCAATCAGTTTAACCTGGGAAGAAATGGTGGCAGGAATGAGAAAAGACAGACAGGAAGACAAAAGCTGGACTATGTGGTGACTGGTCTACCCGGTTGGTAAGAGGAACCCACCAGCATAACATGCAGAACATTTATTGATACCTTTGCAAAGTTAGTAACACTTGATACAAGGTTGTCTAGAAACTAATAGCTGACATTAACCAGACAGAATCTTTATCTCAGGTTTGAGGTAGCTTGTTTGCTTTTGTCACTGAGGCCTAGTCCTTCCTAAAAACATTTGATGAATTTTCTAGATTCTAATACTCCCATAACCCATGAACTACAAACTTACTGGAGATTAGATAAGAAAAATATGGGATAGTCAAAGAGACAATAGATGAAAATTTGACAACATTATGGCTAGTATTCTAGAATTTATAAAAGTAGCTGAGGCAACCAGAGCTATCCAGAAAATTGATGCACACAAAGGAGAAGGTAATTTGTTACAGAAACTACAACTTTAAAACAAAAGCACCTTTCAGCCTGTTGGGGAGCAGGATGGTACATTTCCAGACTTCTATCCTCCCCCAACTTTTCATCAGAAGGTGAAAGGTGCATCAGTGCTCCTTCTGAGGACACAGCAGTTATATACGGAGGAAGTGAAAATGTTCATGGATATAGACCAATACTATCAAAAAAAGATGAGAAAGGGATGGAAGCAAACAACATGGCAACATACAGAAGAAGGATTTCCTGTCACTGACTCCTTTCTGTGGACACCTGATCAACAGGTACTGTAATCACTGGTGGGCAAAGCCATATTCCTTGTGTGTCAAAGGACAATTATATTTATTTTTTAGATTATGGTATTTTATCCATTTAATGCTAATTCCGGTGGCTCTTCCTTATTTGAGTCATCTGTGTGGATGTTTGCTGTGTCCTTGGTCTCTCTGTGTGTCCTCCACCATCCATCTCTAATACCTAGAGAACCATAGCCCACTTTCAGGGTATGGATTTTACCTGATTTCTGCCTTTGTTTCTCCATTTGTTTCTCATATTTGTTTATGTGAAGTGGAGCAGGAAGTGTTTATTTCATGCAACTACATTTAGGATGATTATATTCCCAATAATTGATTCTAGCAATCTTTTAAAATTTTGCTTATAAAATAATGATGTAGGTCTTCATTTGCATTCTGAATAAGAAGAAGCTGAGAGTTAGGGAGATTGAATGAGTTAAGTTCATGAAGAGGTAATGCAAAATTCAGTGTTTTTACTTAGTGTTTAATTATCTATCAACACATGTTAATTGTCACCTTTATTTCTGTAAATGTCCTATACAAAACTTAATATCTATAAGGCTGCATGCTTGTATATATTAATGGATTTAACTTTTACAAACATCTAGCAAAGGATGTATAATTATTGTTATGTATTGAATAATGAAAAAAACATCAAAATGCAGTTAATTAACTGACCTGAAATTTATGTTTAGTTAGTAATGGTGTGAATATCTGAAAAACATATGTTTATAATAATTATCTACTCACCATACGCTTTCTTTTACTACTTTTTTGGTAAAATGTTCTTTCATCACAGTACTACATGGCTACGGTTTTCACCGATATAAGTGAAAATTTTCATTGGTGTATTTATAGATTCCTTCTCCAGAATCTCAATTTTTATGACAAATGGAAAAATCATTTATTATCTATTCAATTTTTTTGATAGTCAATAACTTGGAAAGAATAAAAGTTAATCAAAAGTTAAAGCCCACACAACCAGTTCTAATGTACTTATCAACTGATGCAATATTTTACAGCTGTATAAATTTATAATAAAATTTATATTATACATATATATCACTCTACTGATAAGTGTGGAATACTATGACTGAAGTGCTTGTGTCTTCAGACTATTTTCCCATGTCAGTGAATATGTTTATATGTTGTTTTTTTAAAACAGCTGTGACATTTTCAGAGTAAAATATGTCACCTACACCAAGTGACAACTATGTTAAACACAACAAAACTTGAGTAATTATGTATTTTTTTGCATTGTACTTATTATTTTGGTACTATTAAATATAAAGGAATTATGCTTGATATTATTATTGTGATTTCCATAACAATATGTATATTTATACTTGAATACAATTGAGAGCACTTCAGTGTTGATATTTTTAGAACCAAATTAGGATATTGGGAAAAACTCTTTGCACTATGGTTTACATGGTAACACCTTTGGGCAGGCGAGGTAGCTCACAGACTAAGCACCTGCTTAGGCAAGCACAGGGACCTGGGTTTGATCTTGGTACCACATACCGTGCCAGCCCTGTCCCCTGAACGCGCTGAGCCGTAGGCCGAGTACTGTAATGGTGGTGCAGGTCTATAATCCCAGTGCTGGGGAGGCTGAAAACAGGAGGATCACTACAAATCTAAACTGAGACCCTGCATCAAATACATTTTTTAAAAATCACACTTTTCAAAATGTGTTTATTTCTTGTTAATCTTATTTTTTATTTATTTATGGTGCTGGGGCCTTCACACTGAGCTACATCTTTTGCCTTTTTTTTTTTCATTTTGAGATGGGGTTATGCCGTAAGAGGCTGGGCTTTCATGGCTGGACTTATATGCTCCTCTTTCCTCTGCCCTCTTCAGTGCTGAGTTATGGTAGTGGACCACCAATCCTGTATCTACCTTTAGTCAGACATTCGTATCTACTTCCAGTGCAAAGCAACTGCTGGTCTTTCTAATGCTTTCTTATAATGCATGTTTGCCAAGACTGGAGATAAGACAGAAGGGTGGATTGCAGCATCACCTCAGAAACCTGTCTCATATCAGGACAGTTATCACAAGCTCTACGATCACATGACAATAATTTTTAACTGAATATATGCACAACTCACCTCGTTTAACTATGACAATACATGAACAGCCATTCTAATATCACCCAACATGAGAAGTTAGGTGGAAACAGAAGTGGAGTAGAAAGAGATGATGTTTAAAAACCTTATTCTTTCAGATGTATGTATTTGAAATACATTCATTAAATAGCGTTATTGAAGATTTACCCACCCAGTAAAAAGCTGACCAGGAAAAGGTCCAGAAGCATGAGCTTTATTAACTTGAAAGGAAACTCCTGGTGCATGGGCTGCTTAGGTCTCATATGGTGTAAAGGCAAGAGGAGCTTTCGCAGGTCGGATCTACAACTTTGCATGACTCAGCTACTCATTTAATTTGGAAAACAGTTTCCACTACAATCCAAATACAAACAGATGCACATAATGACATATGTGCACCTATTTATCTATTATTTTTCTTCACGGTGATTTACTTTAAACACAACATTCAAGTTGCCTTCAGTGTGTGAATGTGAATATCCAGTCATCACAATCTCAATTAATTTCCCAGGAATTCATTATTTTAATGGAAATACACTATACGAAATTCACTTTGAATGGTAAAAAAGTTAGAGATAGATTGTCTTAGAAAGGAATTTAAAATTTAGGAACAAATTTATTCTTTACATAGATATTTCTGTCTTTTTTACTTTCAGATTTGTATTGTATAATACCTAGGATAAGATATTATGTTGGCTTCTAGTACTATGGACAACCACTAGGAAAATAACAAGGAAAGTATTAATTATTGAATCTTTGATATAATTCAGATATAAAAAACAAGATAAGTAAACAGCTATACTCTCTTAATTCACTGATTAAAGACATCTGCTATAATAATGTCTGTAAGTATAATACTATGTATGCACCTTGTATGATACCAAAACATTACAAAAACAGTTTGGAATGTTAAATTTATCAAATCTGTCCTGTTAATTTGTCTTTAAACTGTCTCATTGTTATTTGTTCTTCAATAAAATAAATAAAAAAGATATTCTGATAATTGAAACTAAAATAATTCTCATATTTACAGGATGTAATGTAGTCAAAATAAGATACAAGGACTATTTTACTAGGTTGAGCAATATTCCTCAACTGCATATATAAGAAATTAAACTGTCAATAAATGGTAGAAGAAAATAATAATTTATTGAAAACAGGCAACAGTATTCTTTTTCACCTAGCATAAAATTTTATTTATTTATTTTTCTCCCAATCTCCTGCATCAATCTCTGCTCAACCCAACTGTGCAAAGAGTACCTCATAGTATTTCACTCATTTTTACCAAACTTCTTCCCCACCATTGTTTCATGCTTGATTCCCAGTGTTCCTTTCCACTCTTAGTGCACGTCACAGGGCACATCTACACTGTGGGCACTGTGTGGATCTCCCGTTGATGCTGTGCACTGCCTTCCATAGGGCTGCCCTGGCTTCACTTGTCACAGTAATAAATGCTGAGATTTTTTTTCACATTCACCTGTGTCCACAACAACTTAGTACTTAGAGACAGTTAGGTTTCATAACATTATCTGAATTGTTATTCTGTTTCTTGAGTTATTTTCACAGCGATGGGAAAATGGTGAATAATGTGGACAATTTAAATATAACTTTTCTTGAAAGATTAGAAGTGGTTGTGACATGTTGGAAAAATGGAAAGCCAATATTTGTTCAAGACAAAATGCTCAGACAGTAGAAGTGGCCCACTGAGCCCTGGATTCAAATAAATGTCAAACCAAAAATGCATAATTTCCACATGAATTCGTCACATTAATTCACATTGTATGTGATTCTATTTATTTGAATATAATTATTTTTTGAAACAACTGAATAATCTTGCATTTCTAGTAAAGACACATGTGTTTTTAGTTGAAGACATATGTAAAGCAAATGACGTATTTTATTATTTGACATAATATAGGTGAATTGAAAAGAACTACTGAAGAATGATGCACAGTTTCGTGAAGTGTTCCTTTTGTGTTGTTGTTACCCAGAGGTGTGGCCAAGAGAGGGTGATTAGTGCAGAATTCACTTTGCTGCACCCATGGCCCTTAGGAGCTGAGATGGGAGCCTCTCTAATAACCTTTCCTCAGGTGATGTCACCAAGGTCAGTCCAGGAGGCTCCGCACCCCTACTGTGCCTTCTCAGTAACCAGTGGCTGTGGCCAGCAAAGCTGCAGCACAGGTTCCAATGACCTAACTCAGTGAAGCAGCCAGTGACTGCACCATGATGGCTGTGCTGGCTCATCGCAGGCAGCACACGAGTCTATTGGCCTAGGCCTGGCGAAGCAGCCTCGGCGTCCTCAGCTGTCTCAAGCCAACCCATCACAATTGCTCTGTCTGCAATAAGGTACAGAATGTTCTCGAGCAAATTTCATGCAGGGAACCCTTCAACTTACATCCTGGCTTTAGCCTTGAGCTCCAGTCTACCTTTGGTTCTAGGAGGGGCCCCTGAATTTGTACCCTACCATCCTACCATTCCAGGGGCAACACCATCCACAGCTAGTACACTGCACCTTCTGCTGGATGCACAGAGAGGCTCGGGACAAAGCAGCCAGCCAAGCTCCCTGTAGCCCAAATCTCCAGCTTCCCAATCCACCTACACAACTCTACGCAGGACCAAGAAGACTCCTGAGAGAGGAGCGGCTCAGGGGCAGGGCAAAGTACTCCATTCCATTTGTCCTGAACTGTGTGGGCAACAGTTGCGGGGGTCTTTCTTGCCTAAACTGCACCTAAGAATGTCCTGAGAGTAAAAATAAATAAACCAAAATAATAAACTAAAATAAATATTTTACTTTGTTATCTTATAATGCTCCTTGCCTCTTCATTGCTATGAAATGCATTTCAAGGGTCAAATAATTTAATGGGAGATAAATAATGAGACATAATATTGTTTTTTGAATCCTATTTTAAGTCAGGGAAGGTGTGGTGAACTTAACTGAAAAATTCTCAAGATTTTCTATGATTTCAGGAATTATAGTATTGCTTTTCCAAAGTCTAGTGGCTTCATTTCACTCATCATAGAGAAACAGTGCCCAGCACCCATGATTTGTGGGAGGAGACTTCTATGTGAGCTCAGAACTTCTGATTTCTCAGTTTGCATTTGGGCTGCTAGCTCCTAGGCAAGAATGGCATGGTGGAAAAACCCTGAAGACCGTAGCCATTCTCTGACCTCCATAGTGGTCAGAGAACAAAGGGCAAAGCTCCACACTGCACCCTCCTGACCTGCCTCTAGTGAAAAGACCTGACTTCCTAGCAGTTCGTGGCCGTGCTCCACAATCCAGTCACCTTCCACATACTAGAGGCTTTGGGGCCACTGTAGATCTGAGCTGAAACATTCTACCCTTAGAAGACTCCTGCTCTTTCTTGGTAGGAAATATGTCTATCTGCCTCCTAGAATTGTAAACATTTTAAAAGTTCCAGTAATCATGAAAAGTTCCAAAGATTTTTTGTTGTTTGTTTGTTTTTGGGACCCAAGAAAAATTCTAAGCAGTGAGGCACTGTAAAATGTGAAAAAGAAAGTTAAACGCCACCTGCATACAATGGCACATGGCAAATATTACCATTTAAACAAGTAGCAAGAAGTAAATCAAAAGGGAATCGAGGTAAGTAAAACCTAATAGCACAAATATTAAATCCTGTAGTTCATTATGAGGACTGAGAACAAGTTGTGGGGAGAAAGGGAAATGCCTCAAAAGGGGGTGGGGCAGGCCCTGCCTCTCCTGTACTGCTGCTGCAGTCCTAATGATGGCTGAGTCTCTGAAGGCCTCCACCTCAGAAAGACACAACAATAAAGGAGGACTATAGGCCAATCTCCTTCATGAACATAGACAAAAAAATACTCAGGAAAATCCTAGCAAATACAATACAGAAAATCATCAAGAAGATCATACACCATGACCAGTTAGGATTCATCCCAGGGATGCAAGGATGGTTCAATATTCGAAAATCCATGAATGTAATACACCATATTAATAGTGAAATCTAAAAACCACATGATCATCTCAATTGATGCAGAGAAAGCTTTTGAAAATCTCCAACACTCATTCATGTTCAAGGTCTTACAGAAAATTGGAATAGATGGACTCTAACTTAACTTGATAAAAGCCATCTATGACAACCCAAAAGCTCATATAATCCTAAATGGGGAAAAACTGAAATCTTTTACTTTTAAATCAGATACAAGACAAGGGTGTCCTCTATCGCCCCTCCTATTCAATATAGTCTTGGAATCATTAGCAACAGCCATTAGAAAAGAGGGAGAAATAAAGGGAATATGAACAGGAAAAGAAGAAGTTAAATTTTCACTATTTGCAGATGACATGATACTTTACTTGGAAGACCCCAAAAATTCCCCCAAGAAACTACTAGAACTGATACAGAAATTCAGTAGCATAGCAGGATAGAAAATCAATACTCAAAAGTCAATAGCATTCCTCTACACAGATAACAAACATTGAGAGGGAAGCTATAGAAACAATACCTTTTACAATAGCACCGCGGAAAATGAAATACCTTGGGATTCACTTAACCAAGGAAGTCAAAGACCTTTTCACAGAAAACTAAACACCCTAAGAAAAGAGATTATAGAGGATTTCAGAAAATGGAAACATATTCCATGCTCCTGGATAGGAAGATGGACATTCTCCCAAAATTGTTGTACAGATTCAATGCAATCCCTATCAAACTGCCACCAACATACCTCCCAAACCTAGAGAAATCATTCCTAAAATTTATTTGAAACCACAAACAACCGAGAATAGCAAAGGCAATTCTGGCCAATGAAGACAAGGCAGCAGGCACCACAATTCCTGACTTGAAATTATACTACAAAGCCACTGTGATAAAATCAACATGGTATTGGCAATAAAATAGACCTGAGGATCAATAGAAATAGATTAGAAGATGCAGAAGCATCTACAAACATACTCAGCCATCTAATCTTCAGCAAAGTGGCCAAACATACTCACTGGGAGAAAGAGAGCCTCTTTAACAAATGGTGCTGGAAAACCTGGCTTTTTACATGCTGAAAACTAAAACTTGACCCAGCTCTATCACCATGCAGTAAGATAATGTCAAAATGGATCAGCCTGCAGCTTTTTACAGCCCACCTTCCTCAGGCCGGCTCTCAAACTTCCCAGGGTCTTTGTTGCAGATCTGACTGTATCCGCTTCCCTCTGCTTTCTCAAGTACTCACACCTGACTGCCTAGGTCTTATTCTGACGTCTTGATGGAAGCCTGCTTGACCCTACAGACCTTGCGTTCTGCCTGGCTATAAAATCACCAGGAGCTGCATGACTTCAGGGGAAAAAGTGGCTCCCAGGCAGGGAAAGGATAGCCTTTGTTAAAGATTAATAGAGAGTCCTAACGAAATGAGCATTTGCATCAGTGGGGCTGGGGAGATGGCTCAGTGGAATATCCGCTTCCCTGCATCTGCAGTTAAGAGTCTGCAGTTACCACAATTAAAAAGACATATGCAGAAAGAAGGGAAACAAAAAAAAAAAGATCCAAAATGGCACCAGATAGTATAGTACATTGTATCAAAAAAGAGTAAACAAAACATGGAAAGTCAGAAACATAAAGCACCAGGATAACTCACTTCTAATATAATGTATAACAGACAGGGGAAAGCCACCTACAGGCTCAGTTTTGATATACAACACACACACACACACACACACACACACACCCGTATCCGTATACATATACATGTACTATCACTTTAACTGTTACTCTACTAGATCCACACTTCTGCTTTACTTAATCATTAACTAATCCATCTTTCTATAAAACTCACCCCACACACACTTCACTAAAGGGCAAATACGAATCAAATTTCCCTCGATGATGTAGACAGATGTCTGCGTGCTAAAGGCAGCCAGAGAGCCCATTGGATTGTGAAAACTTCAAGGTGCTCACATAGGGTCCCATGGAGAGAATGGAAAAAACAAATAAACAAAAAGCTATTCTCAAATAGAAAGAGCCAGAGATAGGGGCTTGGGGTTTTACACCTTTCTATTGTTTAATTGTAGTTGTCTATTTTCTCTTTTTCACCCTTTTCTAATTAATGCATCATCTTTATTTTAAATTCTACTTCTCTGTTTCCTTGCTCATGCTGAGAATTTATGATACCAGCGCTTGTGTGTCCCAGCAGAGCAGTGGTGCATGCGTTTTCCAGCCTGAGCCAACAACTTTGGGGACTTTGTCCAGCTCAGGCAGTAACCAGGCTCACATGGGTCACAGTAGTGGAGACCTGGGTGGCTGAGCACTTTGCACCCAGCCATGGGGAAGTAATTCCCTAGGCCGGGTGGTGAACTTACACCACACTATTTTTTAAAGAAGGATTTTAATGTATGACTTTTTCTTTAAAGCCTAGTATTCAGGTTTACAGTAGCATTGGCATTTTATGATAAATAAGTGGATTTCAGTTGCATTTTTGCACCCAGCTTTGGCTCCATTCCTGCTATCAAAATCTGTCAGTCACTTTCATGTCATGAAGACAAAATGCCAACCTCGTAATTTAATGGAGAATGTCTGACTTGCGTTTTCAGAAGCCTTATTGCAGGCAAGATCTGCCGGCTCCAAGGTAGAAAGTGTCTAACGGAGCAACACTGCTTTCAGCATGGTGACCAGGAAAAAGAAAATGAAAGAGAAAGTGGGGGTGGACTTGTCCCCTCCATGTTTTGCCCCTGGTAGCCCCTTTTCCTTACTAGTCCCCTTTGCTAATAAAATAAATCAGATATTGCACCTCCATAATCAAGCCACTTCCCAAATATATGAAATTTGGGACCTTTTAAATGTACTAATATAACAGACATAAGTGTTCTCTTTAGTATGTATTTTGTATATAAAGAGGAAAGAAGGGCCAGAGAAATAGCTCAGTAAGAGGGGCTGCGGAGGTAGCTGAATAAGCACCTGCCTGGCAAGTGCAAGGGACTGAGTTCAATCACCAGCTCCACAAAAAAAAAAAGAGGAAAAAGTGAAGAACAAATTACTATTTATTTACATTATATTTATTCTATTGAAATTGTTCTTGAAATAGCAATTTTAATGACAGTTTTAGACTTAATATGATATTGATGTCACGCCAAGGGAGTGGAAGCCAGGGTTTTACAGCTCACATTTTATGAAAGTAACAATGCAGTACATCGTTAAATATAGCTCATTGCTACTTTTCATAAGGATGTTTGTTTGTTGATGTTAAAATTTTTAAGTTAATAAAACAAAACAATCAATCTATTTCTAGTTTGTATTTACAAGTGAGGCATCTATTTTTATCAAATCAGCTGAAATAACTGCTGAAATTCATCAAATGTGTCAAAACATTTCAGAAACTAATGGTGAGTTAAATGATAAGTCCCCAATGCCAAAGAGATATAAGAACAAAACATGAACTAAAATTCAGGGGACTAATGTACGATCAATACTGGCTATGCAAGGCAAGAAACAAAAACAGATATACGTCCCTGAGGTGGAAGCTTGTTCATCAGTGTATTATGGGATGAGATAAAGGAAGGCCTGCATATTTTTGGTGAAGAGAAGTCCCTGAGACCTCTTCTGATAATGTCTACTGTCTCACCTTAATGAGCAAAACCTAGTCACTTGTATCAAAACACTCTGAAAACTCCAAATTTTCCCTTTAAGCATTTCAGTACATACAAGTTTATCTTGTGACTTTACATATATTTTCATACTTTCAAGGAAGTTAATTTTCGACATGTGTTTCATACAGATGCCTAGGAGTATCACTCAGAGATAAAATACTTGCCTATCATAAGTAAGGAAAAAATCAAAAGGAAACAAAATTGTTACTTGTTACATGTGCAGTCCTAAAGTCTGAGAACCATAGTATGAAAAATAAAGCATCAACTGCATTCTGATTAAAATTCCAAATAATATTCTTTTTGACTAGATGTCTTCCAAAGTCCCATGGATTAAAAACTTGGCCCTCAGGATGGTGCTACTTAGCAGGAGGAGGAACTTTAAGAAGCAGAACATTCTGGAAAATTCCTAGTTCACTGCCAATGTAGCCTGAAGGGGATTCTGGTCCCTGAGGGCTTCCATGTCTTTCCCATGAGCTTAGGAGATGAGCTGCTCTTTTACTCTGCCAGGCCTCCTCGCCATTGTTCCTAAGCACTGGTTCTCTTTAGTCCTGGAATGAATCCCACAAACTATGAATTGAATAACCTTATTTTTATGATATTTATAAATTAAATATTAGAAGTATTTAATCATAATAACAGAAAGTGGACTGATATGTGCCTTTAGACATGGATGTATTTCAGATAGTATTCATTATCTGACATATAACATACAATAATTATGCAATACATAGTTATTAAGTTACTTCATGCTTACTCCTCTCATGCAAATATCATAGGGGTGGCTTGTCCTATATGTACGTGTTAATATGTAATGACACTTCAAATGACAAGAAGTCATGTACAGTAAAGTAACTGTTTTTCTAATAGCTGCATTATCTTTGAAAGGATTCATGCCTACTTTGAAATAGTCATCAGAATAATGATCAGAATAATGATTGGTGAACTCTTGCATCAAGAGCAAAAAGAGCTCTGTCCTTTCAGAAAATAAAGGTCAGTGACATTTTTGTTTTGTCCTACACACTATTACTTTGCACCATATGGCTTACATAACTAATTAGATTCCAGAAAGACAGTAAAACCTATCTCTAAT
>PVKA01040601.1:0-18650 GCA_004027165.1 Ctenomys sociabilis | reverse complement strand
CACGGCCAATGCTTGACCAGATTGCTCTCTGTGAGAGCCTGAGAGAAAGTTTTCTCTTCATGTGACTCTCCCCAGGCACACTATAGAACTTCAATCTCTTTCCTCTGTGGCTCCACAATCTCCTTGCTCAGAAAATTTGGAGCTCACCTGAGTCTCATGATATTGCAGTACAGGTTCTCCTATGTCCTGAGTCTTTGCTAACCTTGAAAGGCTAGGGCCAAAATGTTGGCTGGCCTTGTGGCTCTTCTATTTCTCCAACTCTGACTTGTGATCTTAAGTTGTTAACCATCCAGAAGAAAAGCTGATTAGTACCCTGCAGCATATGCCATTCACTTTGCCTTATCTGACTCAGTTGATTTTACTTGTTGTACGTTTCCTTTTGTATTTCTGCTTTTCGCTTGTTATACTAGGGAGACTATACGATATTTACACATGTGTGTCTGGTTTATTTCACTTATGAGTATATGTTCAAGTGACATCCATTTCACTTATCATTCTTAATTGCTGAGTAATACTACATTATATAGAAATACCACATCTCTTTCAAACATTCCTCATGTGATAGACATCTTGGTTGTACAAGCTGTATTTTAAATGCAGTAGGTAGTGTTGTCACTGATTGGTTCTCTCATCGGGTATTAAATTATCCCCCAAACACAGTGGGCAACACATGCTGAACAGTTGTTATCCTAGGTATCTGCAGGTTGGGAATGGGGAGTGCGTTAGCTAGGCAGTTCTGGTCAGGGGGCTCTTGTGAGGTTCCAAACGAGATGTCAGTGAGGGTTGTAGTCATCTGGGTGACATACCTCCAAAGTGCTGTCTCACACAGCTGCAAGAGGCTACTCTCCACATGGGCCTCTTGGGCCACCTGAATGTCCTCATGGCAAGGCAGCTAACCTCCTCCAGGGATGTGACCAACAAAAGGCCAAGCCAGGTGGATGCCATCCTCCCCGAGACCAGCCTCAGATGTCCTATCAGAGCACTTCTGTTCACTAGAAGTAAGTTGGTCCCTTCGTTCTGCTTATGGGCTTCCCATGACATAGTGGAGATTGGCGCCACATTTAAAAAAAAGTGTCATGGAACTTGTGAAATGTTTTTAAAATCACCATAGACATTTTAGGGGTGCACCACTCACTTGTCCAGCACATGTTTATTGGGTACCTACTGTGTGCCTCCATTGCTCTAGATGCTTTGAATGCACCCTGGACCAAACAGAAAAGAGTCCCTGCCTGCCACAGTGGAGGTGAGCTCTGGCAGGGACAGACAGAAGGCAAGTAGAGAGCACAATACGTGCACTATTCGGTACACTGCAGCTTGAGGTGCTAGGAGCAGGGTGTTCAGAGAAAGAGAGCTAGGAATATTATAGTCAGGTTACACTTTAATAGTGTATTTCCAGGGTCACCCGCCCTGATAAGGTGGGTGAGTAGCAAAGATGGCTGGGGACAGTTGGGGGCCACGTTGTGCACTGACAGCCCTCCAAAGACCGTGGCACACAGTTGCCCCTGAGCTATGGTCATTGCTCCCATTGGTCCCATTAGGAACAGTGACAGAGACTGACGGGGAGAGAAGTTTCATGGCCCCCGATAAGAACTGCTGGCCTCTTCTCCCTTACATCCTGGGTAGCTGCAGATGTGCCTGTGTCTGCGTCACAGCACACACAAGCCACACGCGCGTCCCCCAAGAGATTGTGTTTGAAGGACCAGCAGTGTTACAGCACTGATGTACAATCAAATGTTCAGATTCGACCATGGCAGATCTGCAACTGGGGCTGAGCTCCAGAGCACGCCACAAGCACAGCTGCTACGCCCAAAGCATGGTACAAATTGCAGATCTCTGAGTGGTGAGTGGAAAGAAGATTTTCTAGGCATAGTACAGCCTATAGCATCAGCAGAGTATTAGACATGGGGAGTTTTTCAGGAAGCTTGTTGATGTTTTGGTCTTGTTTCTTTTGTTTTGCTTTGTTTTTTTGAGACAGGACCTCACTATGTAGTTTAGGCCGGCCTTGAGCTCACTGCATAGCCTAGGCTGGTCTTGAATTTATAGCAATCCTCCAACTTCAGCCTTCTGTGTGCACCACCATGCCCAGCAACTTGCTCATTCTGATCACAGCCTTGGGAGCAAGGGATGAAGTGATCTCACTTGGATTCTAGGGTCAGCACTAAATGTCACAGCCACTTCTAATCCATCTGTCCAGGCACAGCTGGTGATGCCTCAGGAAGGCTGGAAGGGGCAGTCACTGTCCTAAAGAGTGTGGTGACCAAGATCTTGAGGACAAGGGCCATCTTCAAAGTGCTCCCTCATGACCACATGATAAGGGCCCTAGCCTAGGGCACAGAGGGGCCCAGGCCGTGCAGCCTGGCTGCAGGAGCTGAGGGAAGCTCAGGCACACAGCAGGAGATAATGGTGACCTGGAACAGAGAATTTAACCCTTGGAGATGCAGGGCACCAGGAGCCTACCTGGCAGGCAGCAATCTCCAGGGTGGCTGGCAGGAAGAGGACTGAAGGAGCACCCATGGGGAAGAGACTGCGCCTGCAGCTGTACGTGGAGTCTGAAGAACCTCTGAAGCCCAGCTCCTTCCTTAGGGGCCATGCTGGGGGCGGACGCCTCCGGGTTTGTGTCCTGTTTACGTCCTTGCCTGGCTATGTGTCGAGGAAGTCTCCATCGTCTTCTCTTCAGCCTCAGCTTCCTCAGTTGCCAAAGGGGAGATTGTAAGAAAATAACTGAGATGGAAGTCTTAACACATTCCCTGGCCTCTAGGAAATGGGCAGCAAATAGCTGCTATTTTTATTGTTGCTATTTTTACAAATGTGGTGGACAGCTGCTTGGTTTGGTTTGTTTGGTTTTGTTGCCCAGCATTTATTTCTTCCTTGGAGAAACTTCCCACACACACACTCACATGGTCCTGGTGTTGGGCTAATCTGAAGACTCAGAGAGCTACCGACAAGGACCAGGCTCAGTGAGCAAGGCAGGCCAGTCCACGTCTGTCTCCCAGGGACTGGAAGCCCAAACACAGACAGGCAGGAAATCCGTTCCCACTGAGTCACCCTGTGACACGGAATTCCACGCTGAGTTCCCAGAGTCTGGTATCTGCTGTCAGCCCTCCCAGGGTCTGGTGTCCACTCACTTTTCCACTGCTGGAGAGAGTCTAGCATCCCCTGAATGAGCCCCTCATTAGCTTCAGTCAGGCCAAGTCGCTGTTTTATTGTTTGCAACCAAGGGTCCCTGTCTGACAAAATAGCCGCAGGGTGTGACATCTCTACAGAAAGGGACATCTGTGAGGAGTTGGGGGACCTGGAAAGTAGGAATGAGCCTGGGACCCTCCCTTTGAACCTCAGGCCATGGGGGAGGACTTCTCTGCCATTTTTTTTCTTTCTCTTTATTTGTATTCAAAAGTTTCACCATGGTAATATATGTATTTAATTTTTAGTGTCAAGTAGTTAAGGAATAAATTTGGAATAACTTGATAGCTATCTAGAAAAAAGGAACCTGGGCCAATTTATGAGGATATATTTTAAATTGATAAAAGAAAAGTGAAATCTTAAAGTCACTAGAAAAAAATAGGAAAATGCAAATGAACTACTTTATAACCTGTGAGTGGGAAGGGATCTGTGTAATTATAACCCAGAATCTATAAAATAAAATATTAATAAATATTACTATATATGTTCAAAAGTTTAGCAAAAATGTTAGCTAAGACAAATGACAAATTTTAAAAATACAACACAAAGGATTAATTTCCTTACAATAGAAAAAGCTCCTAGAAATCATCAAGAAAAAGATAAAAACCCAGTAGGAAAGTGGATAAAGAACAATATCAACACCCAGAGAAATGGAAATATAAGTGGCTATAAAATATGCAAGAGATTCCTAACATCACTTATAATAAAGAACAGAAAGATAACTTTCCTTATTCATCATATTGACAAAAATTCGAGTTTAACAATATATTCTTCTAATGAGGCTATAAAAATAATTGCTCACACAAATCTGATAGAGTAATAAGATGGGTATAACTCCTATGAAGAACAATCAAACATTACTTATCAAGAGTAAAGATACACTTGCCTTTTTACACTGCCTGGCCTCCCAGACCTTCTTCTGGGGGAGATGGAAGCCTCCCTAGCCCCACACCCTTGGGTTCTTCATGCCTATAAAACCAGGACAGTATATGGATGACACCAAGCTCCATTGCTAATCTGAGCAGTAGCCAGCCCCCTTCTGTATCATGACTGAAGAGACCTGCAAATGCATTTGAAAAGTTATCCTACTACCGTGTCTACCCACAAATGAAATAACCTATGTATGTGTAATAGTATGCCTTTCAGCATTGTTGGTCTTTATCAGAATACTAGGAACATTCTAACAGTCTAATTTTCTGTGGAAAACTATCAAAAACTATTTAAATTTAAAAAAGAATCCATCCCCTGCTCATTTCTTGATTTCTAATTTAAGCATCTATTGACATTCTATTGCAAAAGATAAATACTTAACTTTACTGTACACACCATCCTCCAAAATGGCTAAATCACAATCTCAGTTAATGTAATATTATTTTGGGCACTAGGACTAGTCTACTATATAGACTAGTCCTATATAATTGAGAAACATAGTGTATCATCATTATAATTCTTCACTTGAATTTTTTGCTTTTCCTGGAGTTAATGATGATCTTGGTTTTCATTTGTCAAATTTAAATGTATTTATTAATAATAAAATAATAAAATTTTACCAGTCTTAAAAATTAAAAAAAAATTTTTTTTACCAGCCTTAAAAATTGAAGTTTCCTAATTCCTAAATCCAGTCTATCTTGGATTTTTCAGACTGTTGATTTTCTAAACTAACTACAAAAGCAAAATATCGATGCATTTTAATTGCCAGAGATCCAAACAATAGAAAAGTGTACTGAGAAAAACATACAAGTCCCCACTCACTCCCACTCCTGTTCCCAAAAAGCAATCACTAACACAAGTTCCAAGTGCCAAGACAACTTTGTACCACACAGACCAACTCCTCCCGAATTAATGCAGATGCAATTGGCTTTCATATGTGTGTGTGTGTGTGTGTGTGTTTTAATTTGTTCATTTGAACTTTATATTTGGATTGCACAATATTTGAATATTAAGAGATCACATTAAACTCCAGATTCCCGAACTGATTTTAAAAATTCAGGGGTTCTTGAGACATAGTTTAGCAGATTAAGCACCTGCCTAGCAAGTGCAGGGACCTGGGTTCAGTCCCCAATACCGCAAGCCAGCACAGAAATCAGGCGTGGTGGCACACACCTGTAATCCCAGCACTGGGGAGGCTGGAGCAGCAGGATCAATTCAAGGCTGAGGTGCATAGCAAGACCCTGTACCAAATAAAGAAATAATTTTTAAAAATTAAAAATTTGGGAACTCTGGTAAACCAAGACTCATATACCCATATTAGGAAAAGACATCTTTTGTAAAGTTCTGTTGGACCCCACTTGATTTGTCCTCCTGACTTACATTTCTCACTTGTTTCCTATAAGCTTGAAATAGGTGGCTTCTAGGTTTGGATGTTAGTAGTGTGTACTCTAGAAATTATAACATACTCACTAGTAATAACAGATTAGTCTATCGGATCGCAGGGAACACTTTCAGACAGAAGCACATGCAAAGGGAGAACACACCTTCTGAATGATATAGGCAATAGGAGGCTGTGGAAGACAGGACCCTCGGTCAGCGAGGCAGTGGGACCTGAGGACAGGAAAGCCTCACTGGCTATAGATGGAAGGAGGCTTTCTGTGTACCTGAGTAACATTTTTTTCTTTATGTATTTGGTACAGGGTTTTACTACATAACTCAGACTCACAGTAAGCCTCCTGTTTTCAGCCTCTGCAGCACTGGGATTACAGGCATGTGCCATCATGCCTGGACTCACCTCACCCCAGGGGTGGAGCCAGTGTGGCATAAGGGACCAGGGATCTAACCCTGGTCCCTGCATCTTCCAAAGCAGGCACTTAGTCCACTGACCTATCTTGCTGGCCCTGTCCTGAGTAACATTTCTTCTAGTGATCTTCCCCAGTATAGAATCCAGAGTAGTGAAACTTGCTTTCTGACTTCTTGCACTGTTTTAGTCACTTTCCTGGCACTACTAATTAAAGGAGAAATTTGGATTATCTTTCTGTCCAATCCGGCAAATAAATTTCTTAGGTGCTGTTTCTTGAGCACAGTGTCTTGGGCTCTCTTTTCAAAGACTCACTTTTGCAAAGCAAAGAGCAGGTCTTGCTGTTGTCTCTAGTCAACATCTTTTTTTAGGAACCACATTTTCCTTTGCTCCAACTGTGCAGGAATCTCTTTTTTGGTGAAAGTTAAAAGGTTTAGAAGATTCAGTTGTATTGTTCACTCCTGATTCTCAACATAGAGCTAACTAAAACTTACCTACAGTATCTACCGCACAGCCTCAACAAGGAGCTACCTTGAAATTTCCTTCGCTAGATTAATTAGTTCCTACCCTTAATCTCAGTCTCCCTCAATGTCTCAGGACATGAGCAAAATGCAGGCAAACTTTCCACCAGAGCAGTACACATTGTCTAGAGTATAATTGCCAATAAAGTCTGTGATCTCATCTAAAACCTTTTAGGCTCGGTCATTACCATCTACATTACTGCCAACATTCTGGTCTTCTGATCTCTGATTCTGGGCTTCCAGCACCTCTGCTCCAGGCAGGCTTACAGTTCTAAGGCTGCTTCTCCAGCCAGTGTCTTCAAACCTTTCTCAGTTCTTTCTGAAAACCAGTTCCAAAGGCTTCTGGACCACATGTGCAGGTACAGTCACAGCAGCAACCCCACTTCTCTGGTACCAAAGACTGTCTTAGTTACTTTCCCATCCCTGGGACAAAGTGCCTAGCGTGTTTTGGCTCCTGTTTCAGTCCAGAGTTGGCTGTCTGCCAGGAAAGAAAGCATAGCAGGGGGCAGAGCCCAAGAGCACTGTGTGTGGCACATGGACAGGAAGCAGAGAGAGTCAAGGAACTGGGTAGGGAAACAAATCCCTCCAGGCCATGTCCCCTAGTGAGCCACCACTTCCAACCATATGCCCTTGCCTAACAGCCAGTCACTCGTAGGTCCCTATCATCCAATCACATGCCAAAAGCACCCCCTGCGGTCACATGAGACGGGAAGGGAACATGTAGTTATAAACCACAACTAGGTAGAAAGACAGATACAACAGCAGGTGAAGCAGGGCACAGCAGAGAAGTTGGCCTGCAGTGGCGAGAGGGCAGGCAGTGTGAGCTCTCTGTCACCATGGCCACTGCATCATGAAAGCCAACCACAAGCCCTCACCTGACTGCTTACCAAGGCTGACACACTGCCACTTTGTCCCCACTCAGGGGTAGAGCCCAGTTCACCTGTTTGTCCCCAAGCACTGCCCTCTGCAATGTCCTTTATGCATCAAAAGCAAGTGGGGTTTGGTGCACATACCTCTGATGTTTCCAAAGAAGCCCCCCATCTTATTCAACCTGGGCAATGGCTACAAACCCACTCACCCAAAGCAAATCCCAGTTTAATTGTAAATAAATGCTAACGAGCACAGATTTTACTAATTTTAATATTGAAACAGTCAGGGGACACCTTGTAAATTATTTCCATGGTCAGATACTTGGTTGTAAGAATGCATTATGTATTTGTCACAGGGAAAGAATGTTTCTGGAGCATTTAATTTGTTAATATACAGATAAGTCTACCTAGTTGTAGTTTATAACTACATGTTCCCTTCCCGTCTCATGTGACCGCAGGGGGTGCTTTTGGCATGTGATTGGATGATGGGGACCTACGAGTGACTGGCTGTTAGGCAAGGGCATATGGTTGGAAGAGGTGGCTCACTAGGTGGCTCATAGTGCCTGGGATGGCTTGGGGGAACATGGTCCAGCAGAGCTCGCTGTTTGGCCCAGGTGCCTCTGGGAGGCAGTGCAAAGGGCCCTACTCTCTGGGGACGCTTTCCACAGACACGCAATGTGGCCCCTCTTGTGACCACTGCCTGCTCCTTACCCCACCTCCAACCTTTCTCCCCTTTTCCTACCAGCCTCACTCCCAAAGGTCCTGTAACAAGTCCCCAGTTGGCCCTCAGCTCTGAAACCGGCCCAGAGATCACAGGAGCAATACTGCCCATGCTGCCCGTGCTTCTTTTGCTCCCCGTGACACACCAGCCTTTCCTCCATTAAATTGCTTCACTGGCGTGTACTTGGGCAATAAAAGGATCATCTCTGGTGAAATTTGCTTCTGAGCAGAAGTAAAGGAGCATTTAATATAGGGAAGGATCTGGGCTCTTTCCCTGGAAACTATCTTAGGATGCAGCCAAGGAGATAGGTGAAGCGGGACAAAACATAGGACATTCTCTTCCTCCTATGCCCAGATTCACCCCTGCCCTTACTTTTATCTCACTCTGTTTCATAGTTTCTCTTATTTGCTTCCCATTATTGCAAAAAGCAAAAAAGGAATACTGCACCATGATTGAATCTAAACACTAAAACCATTCAAGATATACTACCCCTGGGACATCTGGCAAAAGGTAGTAAGTTTCTCTAAATGTGACCTAATTATAACTGTCTTTTTAAGTTTTATTTCTCACTGGGACCAAATGTCTGAGGTTAAAAATATTTCTTGAAACAGGTCCATGTTGCCACAAAATTTTACAGCATCACTTAAACGCTATCCATCTTACTGATGTATTTTTTTCTTCTGTTCCTGTGTGATAAAAACCAGACAGGCTGGGGACACGAAGCCAGGTCGCACTTGAGCAGGAGCAGGCCAGGCCAGGCCAGGACTCTCATGCCAGGCCACACCTATCATCTGACAAGGTGACCTGTCACCCTTAGGTCACCACATGTTCCTGGATGTTCTGGCACCAAGCACCCCATGTGATCTTCAGCCCCCAGCTGAGCCTCTAATGCTCAGTGGTCAGCACACTGACTCGCCCTCCCTGGCCCCCACGTGCACCAGGCCCAAACGCTCTGAGCTGGGTGCCATGAAAATTTGGGCCTGCCCCAAGTGGCCAGGCTGCTCATGGCTGGCTCTCCGTCTAGCTCTATGGTTCAATGTTCACTCTCTCGTCCTGGTGTCCCTTGCAGTAAATCTCCTTTTAAAGGCAATCTTGTTTTCTGAACCAAAAAAGCCTGCTGTGTGACCGGCCAGCATCCCTTGCTTTATTTGCACCAGCTTGCCTCACCCTGGTTGCTTGCTGTGCAGCTCTGTACGGACACTTTCAAAGTATTTTCCTTTCCAGCATCTCCATTTCTCTTCAAAAGAGGTGGGGGCAGGGGTGTTCTGATCTGAGGCCACATGTACTGAGGCTGTGCTCAGAACGCCTGCCTGCCTTCCTAAGCCAGAGGGATGCAGCCTCCATCAAATACACAGGCTTTTAAGCCCCAGCTTCCTCATCTGGAAAATGAGGGCAATAAAGGATTCCCTTCATTAACTAGTGTAAAGATTAAAATGGAGGTAAAGAAAGCCCAGCAAGCCACAGCCCGGCACGTGGGAAGCACTCAGGAGATGCCAAGCTATTATTATGAAGCTAATATAATGCCATTATGTCACTAGTACAGAAGACAGTATTTCTGATTGGCAGAGGATCCAGAAGGATTCAAGCCAGAGATACCTAGAAACTAAATTAACTTAGCCAAAACCTCCTCTCTCCTAGTTCCAACTCACAGGAAAAGCAAACAGCTATGCAACAGGAAATCTAGAGCCAGGATCATACCCAGTAGGAGCTGATGAGAACCCAGACACAAAACCACACCATTCCCAAGACTTCCTCCAACCAAACTGCAGAATCTGCATTAGAAATTGAGTGGCTATAATTTTAAATGTAACTGCAGACAGGCAAACTCACTCTGTGCTAAGCAGTGCCTGGAAGCCCTGCTCAGGGTGGGCTTGGAGGCAGCAGTTCCGCTGTGTTCAAAGCTGGATTCCAAAAGCCAAGTCTGGTGTTGAGGGCTTTATAAAAGGATACAGACACCCGCTGAGCGCTCTGTACCTGGCCATGCCGAAGAGCTCTGTGGGCTGCAGCCCAGAAAGACTAAGAGGAAAGAGAGGGGAGAGCAGGCGCTGGCTGTGAGCCACAAGGACCGGACCCACAAGGAGCAAGGATGTGAGAGTGCTGTTTTCAAGGACCACGACAGAATAGGGGACTGGGAGGAGCCGCCAGGAAATCAGGGGTGAAGGTCACAGCACATCTGCACTGTGCACCTGCTGCTGAGAGGTCTAGAGTTGGCGCAGGTCCTGTCCTTGCATAGAACACCAAGTGGTATTTCTAACATACGCTGCACAAAAGAAGGCTGATTCAACATATCATTATAAAGCTAATATGTAAAACTAATATAATGAGAATGTAGAAACTGCTCATTAATATTAATAGTCAGAAAACACACAAATATATTCTCAAAGAACCCCTGAAAATATCCCGTGTCCATGTCTTCATCTCTCTTATCTCTGCTAAAGACTCTTATCTTTGGATTTAGGTCCCATATGGGTAATTCACAAGGACCTCACCTCAAGACCTTTAACCTAACTACATCTGAAAAAAAAGACTTTATTTTTTCAAGTAATGTAGCATTCACTGGTTGTGGGGATAGGAGGTGAACATCAATTTGGGTGTCACTCAACCCAGTATATCTGGCAAATAAGCCACTTACTCCCAAATTCTGATCCCAGAGTTTGATTCTAAACAAAGCAGGCTACAAAAGAAATCCAATCCTTAGGTATGGTACCATGAGTATAACTAGGCTTTTACCACTTCTCCCAGAAAAGATACCAAAGCAATAGCTCCTGAAGTGGTCCATCTGGGCATCTGCTTGAGGCCACCATGTCCCCAGGGCCTAGCAACAGTGACCCCCACGCAGCCAAGGTCAGAGGAGTGCTAACCGTGCATGACCACAGCCTCCCCAGCAGAATCCTAGGTGAAAAAAATAAATCTTGATTTTTTTTTCAATGTTCTTTCACAGCTTTATTGAGACATAACTTACATGCAATCAACTTCACCTATCAAAAGTTTCCAACACCAAGGTTTTGAGTAATTTTTAAAATTATACAATTATCACCATAATCCAGTTTTAGAACATTTCCAGCAACCCCCAAAAGTCCCTTCCAACCCCATGCAGTCCCCAGTCTGCTTACTGTCTGTACAAGTCTGCCCTTTCTAGATCTTTCAACCAAAGGAAATCACCTAATATATAGGCTTTTGCTCCTAGTCTCTCTCACAAACTATGCTTTTGAGGTTTGACCAGGTCACCCTGCAGGTTGTATCAGTAGTTGTTCTTATTGCTGAGCTGCATCCCATTGCACGGCTATTCCACTGTTCTGCAAGTCCACTGACAAGGAGTAGACATCTGGAGGAATGCCTGTGTGGGGCTTTTAGGAACGAGGTTGCTAGAAACATTCATGTACAAGCCTATGTGAGCTCATGTATTTTCATTTCTCTTGAGTAGATACCTACGAGTAGAATGGAACTTTTCATTCTGAAATTTTTACAAGTTATTTATTTTGGTGCTGCAGATGAACCAGGAGCCTTGGTGCTGGGCAACAACCCCAGTTCCTTTTATTTATTTTTTTTATTTTGAGGCAAGATCTCAGTAAGTTACTATGTTGCCTAGGCTTCCCAGGCTGGGCTGGAATGTCTGATCTTTCTGCCTCAGCTCCCAGAGAGCTAAAATTATGGGTATGTACCACCACAGCTGGCTAAAGCTTTCTAAACCTGTTATAAAAATGCAAAGAACAGTACCTTAAATATTCTTTACCTGTTTCTTCATTTGGTAACATTTTGGCATTATCTCCCTCTATATATAAAATATTTTTGTAAAAATATTCAAAAGAAAATTGTAGACACCATGATGTATTGCCCCACATGTTTCACCTCTTAAGAACAAGGTCATGCTCCTATATAATCACAATGCCATTATTGTAGATAAAATGGTTTCCCAAATTGGATTTGAGATTTTTCAGAAGTGCAGAAGAGCTGAACATACAGTACCCAAAGGGAACCCTGACTTCAATAGGCCTTCTCCTGCCTGCTGTGAGCTCTTCTCCTGGCATCCGCTCCCTACCCCTGCTCCAAGAACGGTTGTGTAGGGTCACCCTGGTACATGGCCGTGGCATCCCCAGACTCATCACACTCTCTCTCCTCCATTATTTACCCTAGAGTTCTCAGCAATTGTTGCGGGACTTGAAAATCCCTTTCTTACCTGGATCTGAAGGACATTACAAAGTTTTCCATACTTCCCTCCTGTCAAGTCCTTGCAGTAGTACTTCACCGCCATCTTCTTTCCCTTGCCCATACATTCTACCCCTCACACCCCCAAGCACTTCCCAATACCTAACCCAGATAAACTGTAATTCAAGTCTTTACCAGTCGGCTCCCCCTCTCTGAAGGCAAAGACATGGTTTGAGTTTGCTGCTGTGTCCCCAGACCAGAGACCTATGCCTGCCATGTGGTGTGCTCAGTAAATCAGAGTAGAAGGAATGAAACAATGATGCCATGGGGATGGGTGGCATCACCCCCAGCCCTTCAGGGGGAGCAGGAGTGGGCTGCCCCTGAGCTAACCACTTACTGGAGATGTGAGGAAGGACGTCAGTTAATATTCTCCACACTAAGTGGAAGGTTTGAAAAAACCAACTCTAAAAAGAACAAAATGACCCTCCCCCTACTTCAGTACAAGAGAGCAGAAATTTCCAAATAGAAAAACCTCCTAATACTGTCCTGAAGAAAGATATTCTTTTTGCCTCAAAGAATAAGCAAGATCAAGTAACTCTCCAAGGATCACAGAAGCCTGGATCTCAGCCAGCCCTGGATTTCCTGGATGAGGCAAAGACCACGCCTGCTCTGTCCCTAAAAGGCCCTTCCCGGAAGGCAGCACCTTCTGCCCTGGCAGGCTGCCAGTGGCCTGCAGCCATCCTGCCCTGCCAGCCCTGGGGTCTGGAAAGATGGGATGCACCTGGCCCGGCTGGGGGGGGGGGGCGCCTGAGGATGTGCTCTTCTGACTCCTGAGATCCTAAGTTAGGAACCAGAGAGAGGAATGGGGGAGACACCAGCAGGAAGCTGCAACAGGGACCTTGAGTCAGACTCAGAGCTGTCAGCAAGCCGAAGTTCTGAGGAAGCATGAAGCAGTCAAAGCTCTGAGACAAAAGCCAGCTCTTCAAAAGACAGCAACATGGTAAAGAGCAACAGTCACAAGTCCCTGTCGCTGAAGTCCCTGCAGTTGCCCTGGATTCATGGTGATGTTGGGTTCCAGTGTCGTACAGGCCTGGCAAGTCCACACACAGAGACTGTTTTCTAGAAGTTTTCCTTTTCTTCCTGCTTGGTGATTTCTCCATCACAAATCTCATCACTTGAATTAAGCTGAGTGAACTTTTATTCCTCAGGATCTAAGTAAAACAAAAATATGTGCCCGTTCACATCTGTGAGTACGTGAATGAATGCAAGAGCCTGCAGGGAAAGATGAAATTTCTGGAGGTGGTCACTATCCTCTGCAAGTTGACCAGCCCTGGCAGCACTCCACAGCCTTACTGCCTGATCTGTGGCCCAGGGCCCACCCTCATGGCCAGCCCAGGAGGTAGAGCCAGGGGCAGCGTCCGCAGCCCCACCTCCGACTCCTCAACCCTGCAAATCACATGCATATAAACGGTTGAGGTTCACTTCCTTCTCTCCTCAGTTAATAGTCCCAAAGCCATTGTCCCAGTCTCCTTAGTCCTCCTGGATTCCTCTGAGATTTGAGAACACATGTTAATAACTCTGAGGGTGTCAAAGTTAATGGCCAGGGTCTTTGCCTGGAAAATTCAGGCTTCTCAGAGTTTCTTTTGCCTGTAGCCTTCAAGTGGTTCTCAGATATTGTTTGCGGCGCTATTGTAAAACTTTATCTTTTTTTATTTATTTATTTTTTTATCATTTATTTATCATTTATCTTCGGAGGTTCATTTGGGTAAAATCCTGTTGAGTAGGTGTGACGCTTGAGACTGTTCCCCTACCATTCCTTAGGCGGGGCGGCCTGTCCTGAGGAGCCTGCGAGCTGCATTCTTGCAGCGTTCCGTCACCTTCAGGGCTGTGCTTTCAGGTTACAGCTTGTTTTCATCTCAGACACTGGAGAAAGAAAAAAAGCTCTTCAAAAGATGAAACACCAAGAACTAAAATGCAACTATTTTTTCCAGGGAAGATCATGTTTCTGGTGCTGAGGCTACAGTCCTCACGTGTGCCCCGCATGGGTCACTTGCCCATTTCAAGGTCAGCTGAGCCTACCTGAATCTTCCAGTTTGCCTGGGAGCCCCCAGGGGGGCCCGAAACAGGAGCAAACCTTGCGATGCCTCCCTCTGACTATTTCTTTCGGTCCTTCCCATTCCCCTCCTTCCACTTTCACGCCATTTGTCCATCTCTCCTTCCACCGATAGGAGGCGTTGAACAGGTCCTGGAGAAGCACCCTGAAGAAGGCACACACAGGGTCACCCAGGCCCCAGCTCAGGGAGGACTACGAGGTCGGTGATGAACCGAATCACTGTGGAGACCAGCTACAGGGTGACAGGAGGCAGTGTAACAGGGGCTTCCTAGACAAAGTCTGTCCAGGCCCGAAGGGTAAGTAGTATTGAGCCGTCCAAGGCAAAGTGAGCGACTGTCATCCACGCCTGGCTCCTGCGTTGCCCTGACTTCAACTTCGTGCCTCTGTCTGACTTTGCCCCCAGCCTGCAGTGGGGACAGCTCCGCAGCCCAGCTTGGACCCTTGCCTCTGTCCTCATCTGCCTGATCTTGGTCTGGGCTATTTTCTGCTCGACTTCCTCCCTATTGGTGTTGACAGCCCATAGAGTTCCCATCCAGGTGGGTGGCAATCGATGGCATCACTTTCCTCTTGGTTCCTTAGAAAGAATTTTCCCTCCCAGCAAATCGCGTTTGCTCTTGGGACCAGGACCATTTGCCAGTCTCCATGTGAGGCTCAGCTCTCACATAGGAGGGCATTTGTCTTCAATACAATACAGCTGTGTCCTCTCCATGCCGAGGAGCCCCAGGTCCTCAGGGCTGCGCTCGCCGGCAGCGCTGCTCCAGCTGGGTCAGGGCAGGTTGCATCTTGCAGCTGCCTTTCCCAGCTGGCTGAAACAGCTGTGCGCGGGGTTCCCACAGCCCTCTCTCCAGGCCGGTTAAGGAGGGAGCTGCAGGCAACCCCGCGCCCTCAGAATCAAGTCAGTAGCTTTGCTAACTGGGTTATGGTCTCTTCTTTCTCCCAAGCTTCACAGACATATTTCGAGGTTTCCACGTGTACACAGGTGCCATAGGAAGCACAATTCGTTTGTTTATTCGAATGTTAGTCTTTGCTTTGGAAACCAGTTTGAAAAGGAGAAATGGCCTGCGCTAAGCCTTTTGCGTCTCCCGTCAGTCTGAGAGCAGCGCACCACTGCTCTTACCTTCAGTTTACAGACTCCCCATCTGGCTAGGTACTTTGAATTGTGTTGGCTGTAATCCAGAACAACTGATTTGGTTTATTTTAAGGAGTTTTATTTTAAGAAACTTTTGACATTTAAGAATTTAATTGGAACAATCTGTACCCAGAAATTTTTTAATGCAGTCTAGGATTAAAAGATGTTCTTCAGAGTATGTAGGATTCTAGGGAGAAAGAAGGAAAAAAAAAAAAAAGTAGAAAAGCCTTGCAAGGCTTTTCTTCTCTGGCCAGTCTTTGTATTTTGACCTGCATGAGCTGGTTGTGACCTCCAAGCTCCTACAGAGCTGCCTGACCTCCAAGGTGAGAGTGAGAGAAGGAGAAAGCAGGGCCTTAAAGCCTAGTGCATTGTACAAGATGAAAGAAGGGCGCCTGCTCCAGGAGTCCTGATACTGACTTGCAAACCATGCCATCAGTCCAGCTTCTCTCCTAAATTCCACTTTTGCTGCCAGAAATTGCCCCCAAGGACGTCTAGCCAGAGCTCAAGATCCAAGAATCTTCCTGAGTCATTCTACTCCGCCATTTCTGCAGGGGCACTGCTGTGCTCTCTTCTCTCACAGTTACCATCTTGGAACCAGCGCATGCTTCACCCTATGACTGTTAAGATGCCATCATTCCATTTTCCAGGTCAAGTTTCTTGATCTCTCCTCTACTATCTCTTCTGTGGAGCTTCTGAGGAGTGTCCTCAGTTTTCTGAGCATCTACTGTGTGTGGAGCTCTCTTAGACCTTCACATAAGAGGTGTAGAATTGACATTTCCCTCTCTCCACTTTGCAGTTGTAACTATTATTCTACTTACATCTTACCCTCAGGCAAATAAGATCGTGTCTTTTTATTGGCAAAACCCTGAATTCTTTCCCAACTTCTTCTCCAGCTCGTATCTTTCTTTCTACTGGTAAATCCCACTCCCAGCACTCTTGAGTGGGTAGAATCCTATAAAACTTTTAAGGTCCATGGATGGCTTTCTGGTAAATATTTAACATCATCTCTCCAGGAGAAAGAATTCTGAGTTGTATTGTTTCAAAGAGTTCATGCTAAATCTTCCCACCATGGCCAATTTCAGCCTAGCAATCTGATGCCAACAGGCCCAAAGAACTGATAATTTAGCTCTTGTTTCTCTGAGACCAGTATGAACATCCTCCATCAACACTCAACTGTCAGCTTCTTAGATACTCCCAGCATGCCGTATGCCTCCTCTCCTCTCAGCTTTGTTAGTAATTTGTACTACCTCACAAAAGTATTCTCCATTACATTATGAGTACAATGAACCCTTGTTATCATCCCATCTCCAATTATTAGCTTTCCAAGGGTATGAACTGTGTCTTACTCATCCTTGTATTCACAGGGGTGCCTAGAACAATGCTGGTGTTCAGCTCATATTTGCTGTATTCAACTGATGTTGAAGATTATCACCAGGCCTTGAGACACTGTTGTGGTGGGGATACAATGACATCATGCGTGTAAAGTGCTTAGTAGGGTGCTTGGCCCCAGCAAGAGCTCAATTAGTGACTGCTAATTGTACTTCTCTATCTGTGGCTTCCCAGGTGAAAGCAGTCCCACATGTTGCGTTCTAACAGTGGCTCTCAAGACTTCCTCTCATCCTAACCACACACATCACAATCATGTGGGGAACCTTTAGAGTCTCTACATCCAGGCCAAAGAACCTTGAATTCCCCCCATGTACTGAGCTTAAAAATCACTGTCTTAGGGCCTGCCAAATAGCTCAGGGGATTAAAGCACCTGCAAGCAGGTGCAGGGGCCAAGGGTTCAATCCCCAGGCCTGCTGTGCCAGCCCCACACCCCGGGGGGGGGGGGGGCACACTGAGATGGCAAATGAGACTGGGTGTGGTGGTACATGCCTGTAATCCCAGCTCTTGGGAAGCTGTAAACAGGCAGATCACCATGAGTCTGATCTAATAGTGAGACCCTGAACACCCTGTAGACTCTTCCCTAAAAAAAAAAAAAAACCAACAACAACAACAAAAAAAAACCACTGTCTTACAGAGTTCCAGTTCTCTCCCTGACTGCTTGGCTCAAGAGTCAAGCAGGAAGTAACATCTCAGTAGAAACAGCTCCCCCTTTAAAAATCATCCTGTTCGTAAACAATTCCAGTAAATAGGAGGAAAGCTCAAGTCACCAGGAGGATTGCCGTATTTGGTGACCATATTGGGTGGAGTCACCTGGGAGGGGGAGGCTGAGCATGAGTCACTTGGCTTTGGGAGTTTGCCTTGTGTCAGCAAACTCCTATAAGCTAAGTTCTTCAAGCTGGCAGAATTTGAGAGAGATCTCGTTTATTGAGATTTGGTCCTTTGTAGTGATCTGGTGCAGACTGAACCGAGAAAGTTTTTATTTCATTGAGCATTGGTGTATGTGCCCCTATTCTTTTGTTCCATCAGAATTTTGTTGCATCAGAATTATTACAACTGAGCGGTCAAAGCTTAATAATGATTCTTATTCTGACAAAAGATTTATGTTCCCAACAATAGATTTCCTGTAAGTCAAGACAGTAACTTTTGCTATCTTTAAGAATCAAGTATTGCTTTCCCCTTAGAGTTGGTGAAATCTGAATCAATGTGAGATCTGATTGGCCCAAAGTGATACAAGGTGATTTGACTATGATGTAAAGGCTTTCTGTTCTAATCACTGGGTACCTTTCTCTTCTATGGATATTTAGTGACTGTGGTTTTGTCACATGTCTCTCCTGTTAAAGATATTCACTGGGGGAAAATCCTGAAAGGATTTGATCTGAAAAATGGCATCATTTTTTTTCTTATAAAAAAGACAGTCTAGAGCCGGGCGTGGTGGCGCATGCCTGTAATCCCAGCACTAGGGAGGCTGAGGCAGGAGGATTGTTGTGAGTTCGAGACCAGCCTGAGCTACAAAGTGAGCTTAAGGCCAGCCTGAACTGCACAGTGAGACCCTGTCTCAAAAAAAAGACAAAAAATAAATAAATAAATAAAAAATAAAAATAAAATAAAAACACAGTCTAGGCCAGCCAGAAAGCTCAGCAGACTAAAGCGCCTGCTTCAGCAGAGCAAAGCACACAGGTATTCATTTCTCAGACCTGCTGTGCAGACCCCACCCCCAAAGCACATTGAGAAGGCAATTTAGCTTGGGTGTGGTGATGCAGGCCTGTAATCCTAGCTCTTCGGAGGCTGAAAACAGGGGAATCACTACGAGTCCAATCTACATAGTGAGACCCTGTACACCTGTAAACCCTC
>PVKA01040600.1:0-18651 GCA_004027165.1 Ctenomys sociabilis | reverse complement strand
CCCCACCCCATTTTTTTGGTACCAAGCATTGAACTTGGTTTGCCAGGCAGGCACTTATGCTACTAAACTATCTCTTCAGCAAGAAAGTGGACTTTAAATTAGATGTTTAGACAGGGTCTTTCAGAGGAAGTAATAGTCCAACTGAGAGCTTAACTGAAGAGTGAGAAGGACCAAATCAAGTGTGTGGAATCAAAGAGTATTTCAAGAAGAAGGGACTGGAAAATTTAAAGGCTCCCAAGAAGTAGCAAAGAGTTGAAAAGGGATGACTTTGTGTGGTGGTGCATACTTGTAATTCTAGCACTCAATGTTGAGGAAGGAGGAAAACTGGGAGTTCAAGGGCAGCCTGAACTGCATAGGAAAACCTGTTTGTAAACAACAGCAAAAGGCTAAAAAGGCAAAATTAAAAAAGCCACTATAATACCATTACATATCAGTAATCACCACAGAAGGATTGCCATGGGTTTGAGTAGCCTGGACTATATTGAGACCCTGTCTCACTCTGCCCCATACACAAAAAAGGCCACTGTAGCTGTAGCATAGTGAATAAAAAAGAGAGTAGACTGAAATGGGTCCAGAAAGAAAGGCCAGGGCCAGATCACCAGCACCTGTCTGTTAGGCCATTGTGGAAACCAGAGTTTAATCTGGTTGAGTAGTAAGCTGCTCTGTGGAGAACAGATAGGATAGAAGTAAGAGAGAAGTGGGGAGAAGGGTCAGAGGCTAGAACCAGAAATGGGATTAAAGCTGGCTTGGACTAGATAAGTACCCGTGGAAATAGGTGAAAAATAAATTAGAGGTACATTTTATTTTATTTATTTGTTTTTGCAGTACTGGGGATTGAACTCAGGACCCTGCACTTGCTAGGCAAGCACTTATTCTGCTGAGCTATCTTCCCAGTCCCCTAGAGTTATATTATAGAGGTAAAATGTAGTGCTAAATGGACTGAGATTTGAGGGTAGTTAAGAAAAAACTGATTTATACAATTTTGGCTCTGTCTATATTTACACAAGTAGGCAGTTGGATATAGGAATGTAGAATTCAGAAGTCCTAAGATTGTTTCATCAAAACTCCTTTTGGGTCGGCCAAATAGCTCAGTGGATTAAAGGGCCTGCAAGCAGGCTCAGGGGCCAGGGGTTCGATCCCCCACCCACTGTGCCCCCACCCCCAGGAAATTGAGACTGTAGTGAGACCCTGAACATGCTATAGACCCTTCCCTAAAATACAAAAAAAAAAACCCGGAAAAACAACTCCCTTTGAGCTGGGTATAGGTGCACACCTATAATTGGGAGGGGGCGATCACCACAAGTTCAAGTCTGACATAGGCTAAATAGTGTGTTCAAGGACAGTGTAAACTACATAGTAAGACCTTGTCTCAGAACACAACTCGTGGAAGCCTTATGATTACCTTCACCTGTTTACTTCTTTAGCCATCACCCTTTACTGTTTGTGTAGTCAATTTTGCTACACAATTAAATATTTTGAGACATTTTGTTTTGTAAGTCTGCATAGACTTACACAAACCTCCTCAAGAAGAGGGGCTGTACGTCTTTTTGTCTCTCCTTCCCTCACACAGTTAAGCACAGTGTGGTCCCCAGCAGCTTGCCTGTGCTCAGAGAATGCTTTTCCCACTTGAGAGTGATGGATCAGAAATGTGAAGGTCGGGGGAACAAATGTTGCTATACACTGCAGATACAATGCTATACACTTCCTTCTCCGAGTTGAGGAGTAGCCTTAGTGTGAGGTGCCAAGCTAGAGAGCAGAACATCCCTTTATGTTCCTCTCCCTGCCTGAACAGCTCCCCCTCCGTTTTTTGTTTTTTGGGGGAGGTGTGAGATAAGGTCTTACACTAAACCAGGGTGGCCTTAAGTTCACTCTGTAGCCCAGGCTGGCCTCAGACTCCCTGAGGTCCTTCTGCCTCAGCCTCCAGAGCGCTGAGATTACAGGCATGCGCCACCATGCTGAGCTAGTTTCTCTCCTTCGCCTGCAGTGCTCATCCTGACTGTCTCACTGTGAATGTCTTCACAGAAACCTCAGTGTAAAGTCTGTCGGTCATGCCCTGTGGTGAAGTCCTCTCGGCACCTGTTTCTGGACCTGCCTAAGGTATGTGGGTGTGTCTCTCAGTCTGGCCTTCAGGATGTTCCTTGTGCCCCTTTGCCCCTGAGAGCTAATCATTCTCATGTGTTTTTAATTTCCATTAAGCATTATACGTGCAGTTGTGGAGGTGAGAGGGAGTGAAGGACCCAGTGAAGCTCCAGGCTCACTTGCCAGAGGTGTTTACTGCTCACATTTTTCTTCATGTCACATTCAGAAATATTATATGCATATGAAAATGTTTTTACTTGTTTTTTCTTTATTTTTTGTACTGATGATTGAGCCTAGGGCCGTAAACATGCTAGGCAAACTCCCTAACACTAAGCAACAGGCACAGCCCTTTTTAAGTTGTTTTTGAGACAGAGTCCCATTTATTTGCTGAGTTGCCCAAGCTAGGCTTGAAATTGCAGTCTTCCTGCCTCAGCCTCTCAGTATGCTAGGATACAGGCTTGTGCCACTGCATCTGACAGTTTTTGATTTTTTGAGACAGTCTCATTATATAGCGCGGGCTGGCTTTGAATTTGTAATCTTCCTGCCTCAGTTTCCTAAGTAGCTGGATTATAGACCTATACCACCACTTACAGCTCTCTTTTATTATTGATTTTCTGAGATGGGTCTTGCCTTCAAATTCTATTTTGACAAGTCTTGCTATGTTGTCTAAGTAGCCTTGAATTTGTGATCCTCTTGTTTAGCTGAATTACAGGTATGCAGCTCTTGGTTTTTGTTTTTTTTTCCTTTTAGTTTTTGAATTTTGAGACAGAGTCTCACATGTAGTCCATGTTGGCCTTGAACTTAAAGTCTTGTCTCAGGCTTCTGAGTGCTGAGATCACCGGTATGGGCCACCACTTGTTTTGTCTTAATCCCAGTCAGGTCAAGGGATTCATGCTCTTACACAGTCTATTTATGCCTTGTTGTATGTCTACTAATTTTTCACATTAGTAAATCTGCCTTATTTTGTTCTTAGTTCCCCACCCCTTTTAATTCTTAGTTTTTATTTTGAGCCAGGGTCTCCCTATGTAGCTCAAGATGACCTTGAACTCACTATATAGTCAGCTGACATCAAACTCCAAAGCCTCAGCCTTGTGAGTGCTGGGGTTACAGGTGTGTGCCACTGTACATGGCACTTTTTTTAATTACAAAAGTTACTTTTTAGGAGCTCTGTGATGGTGGTGCACTCCTGTAATCTCAGCACTTGGGAAGCTGAGGCAGGAGGGTTATTACAAGTTTGAGGCCAGCCTAGACATCACAGAAAGACCCTGTTTCAAAAAACAAAAAAGTTACTTTTAACACCTGGTGTAGTAGTATATCCCTGTAATCTCAGCTCATTTGGGACTAAGGTAGGAGGATTACTACAAGTTTTGACATTTATCCTGGACTACAGTAAGACCCTATCTTGGGGGGGAAAAAAAGAAGTTGTATTTAATACCTTGGGGCAAGCCTCACAGGGATTAAAAAAAAATCCTGTGAAGTTGGTGGAGTGCCCTCACCCCTGGACATGACCCGGGGTCAAAGCAGCTACCAGAGTAAAGGAAGCACAAAAGGGCAAGGGCCTCGTGGGCACTGGGACCTATAAGCACTACGGGAAGGAAGCCAGCATTGTGGAGCTGTCTGCAAGTCCACAGGTAAATGAAAAGAGGGTTAGACAAGGCCACTTAGGTTCCTTCCTTCCTTCCTGTTTCCCCTTTACTGCTTCTGCGTGATTTCTGACCCTCAGCTTGTGATGGCTGCGCAAAGCCTGTTATCCTGGTGCTTTGCCTTAACTGAGTTGCTCTGGTTTTTTTACATTTTTCTTTTTTTTTCTATTTTGTGGTGCAGGGACTCACTATGCATGCAGCCCACATTCATAGTGATCTTGCTTTTTGCCTCCCATGTGCTGGGATTACAGGCGCGCGCCACCACGCCCGGATTGCATCGCCGGCTCAGCGCACCCGAAGGCGGGGCCGGCGCGGCTTGGGGAACCAAGGATCGAACACTGGTCCCTGCGCTTACCTAAGCAAGCGCTTAGTCCGCTGAGCTATACTGCCGGCCCTTTTTTACATTTTTCTGAGCAGCAAGCTCATACTGGTTTCTAAGGTCCTGATGAAGCAGAAAGGCCTCTGTTTTCCCTTTTTCTGTGCTATGTAAGCCAATCACAGTGGTATTCCAACATTGTCACACCCTTCCCCATTTACCTTTAATTTAGTTACCTATTTATCAAGTGTACATTTATGGATTCTTATTTTTTTTAATGGATTACAATTCATTTCTACCCTAAATTATTTTCGTATTCAAATTGTACCTTATTTGGTCAGTGGGAACCGCTCAAAGATTTTTTTTTTTTTTCACTTTTGAGATCCTATAATTTTTAAAGCATTTAATTTCTGATCTAACAAATTAAAAGTATTAAACATACTTCAGGTTCATTTGTAGTAGGTAAGTTTTAGAGTCTAAAATTTATTTTTCGGGGCTGAGGAGATGGTTCAGTAGAATAAGCACTTGACTGGTAAGTGCAAGGGCCTAAGTTCAATCCCTGTTTTCACCAAAAAATAAAAAATAAAAAAAATAAAATTTATTTATCTATTAATTTGTATTAAGAGTTTAAAGTTTAGGTGGTGGAACTACTCATAGCTACTAGGGTATCTTTGCTTCTAAGCTCTTAATAGCAAAGAGTTAAGCATTTAGGTTTTGGGGTTTTTTTTTGCTAGAACTAGGGATTGAATTTAGACCCTTGTGCTTGGCAGGCAAGTGCTTACTTTACTGAGCTGTCTCACCAGCCCCAAGCATTTGTTTTAGGTTAACATTGATATCTATAATTTAAGGACAGCCTCACAAAATTCTTTCTCTTTTTTTTTTTGTGGTACCAGGGATTGAACTGTGGTACCAGGGATTGAACTCAGGACCCTGCACTTGCCATGCAAGCGTTTATTCTACTGAGCTATCTCCCTGGCCCAAAATACCGGGGATTGAACTCAGGACTTTGCGTTGCCAGGCAGGCGCTTATTCTACTGAGCTGTCTCTCCAGCCCACCTCGCTTTCTTTCATTTCAGCCTTAGGCAAGCTTAGGCTGGGGAGACAGGTCAGTTGTCTTCTTTCCACAGTAGGTTCCTGAGTTCCCAAAAAGCATCATTAAACATTTGCCCAACTCCAGAATATGTCTGAAATAATTTCACAAGTGCTTCTCCCTTACCTTTATATAAATGAACAAATGTACCTACACTACTGAAGAGTTTAGAACTTGTTAGTGGCCCTAATCCCTCCTAGATGGAGGAAATATAGTCAGATGTGTTCATAATTCTCTTAGGTTTTTCTTCATTTAGTGTAATTATATTACTGAGGTAGATGGCACAGTGTATGTATTCTTGTACATTTTGCTTTTTTTTTTCTTTAAGGAAGGAAAGATTGATTTAAAGCTCACAGTTTGTGGAGGTTTCAGTCTATGATTGGCTAGCTCCAAGGCAGAGTGGCACATGGCAAAGGGCAGCAGTTCATGGCAGCAGAAAACAGCAAAGGCAACAAGAGCAAGCGATGGGCTATATTTTTAATGGTTAACAGTTTGTTCTAGAAAACACCCCATAATTAGTTCATAGAGATTATCTTTACTTATCAGGCTTATAATGTTTGTTTTCTTTTGTGATACTGAGGATTGAACTAAGACTTTTACACAGAAATACATCCTCATTCCCTTTATTCTTCAGAATAGGGTCTTGTTAACATGTTACCCAGGTTGGGCTTGAAGTTTTTTTCTTCCTATCTGCTTCTTAGAATGGTGGGATTACATGCATGCACCACCACACCTGGCCTGTTTCTGGACATTGTGTGAATGAGTTTCTGCTAATAAATTCTTGGAAGCGGAATTGCTATGTCAAAGTCATGAGTCTTTTTTAATTTTGATTATATATTGCCAAACTATTCCCAAACAGCTCTGTGTATCTTTGTGTTTAACTGTATATGAGACTATCTAAGCCAACCCTCTCTTTGTCATCTCAGCTGGAAAAGCCACTGGAGGAGTGGTTGGGAAAGATATTACCTGGCAGTAACTGGACACCTAATGCCCGGTTTATCATCCGGTCTTGGCTTCGGGATGGGCTGAAGCCACGCTGCATAACCCGTGACCTCAAATGGGGAACCCCTGTACCCTTAAAAGGTTTTGAAGACAAGGTAAAACTTCTTTATTTATAACTCCTATGATTCACTTTAGGGTTGAGACCATACTAACAAAATGGACTATAGATAATATCTTGTTCCTCTCTGAAGCTTTAGGTTGTCATCCCAACCATATTTCCTTCCTTATGACTCTTCAGGTATTCTATGTCTGGTTTGATGCCACTATTGGCTACCTGTCCATCACAGCCAATTACACAGACCAGTGGGAGAGATGGTGGAAGAACCCAGAACAAGTAAGCAGTTCTTGGTTAGCCTGTCCATGCAGAAGGTGTGGAGTGGAAGAGTTATGACTGTGTATCTGGTGTCTCTTGGGCTGTTGAAAACAGCCTCATGAAGAACTGTATTCTTAACAGGTGGACCTTTACCAGTTCATGGCCAAAGACAATGTTCCCTTTCATGGCTTAGTCTTTCCTTGTTCAGCCCTGGGTGCTGAGGACAACTACACCTTGGTGAAGTATCTCATTGCTACAGGTAAATATACCCAGAAGACCTCAGACAGAATGGTATTAGTGAATGAGGGCTGAAGGTGCTTGGAAGATCTTGGAGGTTGTTAAGTTTTGAGTTAGGAGTTGAGATAAAATAGGAAATAATTAGGCTGGGGAGATAGGTCAGTTGTCTAAGTGCAAGTGTAAGGACCTGGGTTCAGTCCCCAGTACCACATGCTGTGCCTGCCACTGAAACTAGGTTTGATGGCACATGCCTGTAATCCCAGCGCTGGGAAGGCTGAAACAGGATCACTACGAGTGCAAACTGCATAGTGAGACCCTGTACCAAATAAATAATTAAAATATTAAAAAAGAAATAGGGGGCTGGAGAGATAGCTCAGTGGAGTAAGCACTTCCCTGGCAAACACAAGGGCCTGAGTTCAATCCCCAGTTCGGCCAAAAAAAAGAAAAGAAATAGGAAGTAATTAAAATATAAGAACTTCACCCAGAGGAAGGAAACAAGAACCTGAAGAAAGTAACAGTGCAAAAAAACCTGCATAAAAAAAAGACCCAAATGGGGGCAGGTGAGGTAGCTCAGTATTCTAAAGCACCTACTTAGGCAAGCTTAGGCAGGTGCAGGGGACCACAGTTCAATTCCTGGCACTACATGCTGCTCCAGCCCCACCTTCAGTATAGGCAGAGCCAGCCAAAAAAAAAAAAGACCCTAATGGATACAGGGGACTCCCAAGTTCTCTGTAGACCTAGGTGCTATATTGCTAGGGACTCTGCTGAAGTTGAAGCAGAGGGAGGAGTTAATAAGTCATAGAGAATGTGATTTGAGCAGATCATTCTCTTTCATCTCTGTCCAGAGTACCTCAACTATGAGGATGGGAAATTCTCTAAGAGTCGGGGTGTGGGAGTGTTTGGAGACATGGCTCAGGACACAGGGATCCCTGCTGACATCTGGCGCTTCTATCTGCTGTACATTCGGCCTGAGGGCCAGGACAGTGCCTTCTCCTGGACAGACATGCTGCTCAAGAATAATTCTGAGCTGCTCAACAACCTGGGCAACTTCATCAACAGGTAACTTGTCATGGTTAGGTTTCTCTTACTGATAGACAACTTACTGATGAGACAGTGTACCTGGCACCCAATGTTTAAGGAGAAATAGTTTCATAGTTAGTAGAGATTTTAGTCTGTAAATCTGCTGGCCCCAAGGCAGGATGACTCATGGCAGAGGACAACCAAGTTCATGGTAGTGGAAGACACCAAAGTGGTAGGAGGGGAGAGCAGGCCTCTTTTTGTCCTTTATATTGTAAGCAGGCTGCCTACCATAGGGCAGGTGTAACACTCATACCCTTAATCCAGCATTAGACCATAAATCAGTTACAAACTCTAGATTCATCTGCCTCCAAAAAGCCAACCCCCATACAGCATTGAGGTTTTGAGGGAACATGTAGACACAAACCATAACTTGAATCTTGGTGAGGAGTCAGAGTCAGCAGATGGGTTGGGAAGAGGCCAGTTTTCCCTTCAGAGATAGAAACGTGGAAAGAATAAGGGGACAGGAGCCTGTGAGGGACAGGATAATGTGAAACGTAGGTTTCCATCAACTGGGACTTGATCCCAGGACACAGGAGCCCACATATGCTTCAGGGTAATTAGCTAATGGTGTAGTTTTGCAAAACAAATGGATTTTTGTTTTGAGGCACTGTTACATTGTGTTTACTGCTGGCCTCAGACTCAGTGTGTAGCCCAAACTGACCTCAGACTTGCTGTCTTCAGGCCTTAGCCTCCCAAGCACTGGGATTACAGGCATGGCACACCATAACCAGCTCTTCCCAGAATAGAGTTTTACTGATAAAACATTCACTCACAGACCAGATAAGTGTGGTTGAGAAAAGAGAGCTTTTTTGTTTGGGGGGTGGTGGTGGTGGTGGTGGGGAATAGGATAGGTCTAGAGTACTTTTCAAAGTTGATACCTTAAGCTCACATTCCACTGTTGGTCTCTATTACGATGATTTTACAATCCAAAAAAATGTCCTTCGTGGCTTAAGGTTCTTTAGTCCCTCCTCGGAGCCCTGGTCTTTAGCTCAGTCCTGTTACTTAGCTTTTCAGGTTTAATTATCAGCCACATTTAACAGATAAATCTTCATTAGAGTACTTGTTTGCTAACAGTTCACAATAATACATTTCAACTTCACTTGAAGATAATGATTTTTTTTAACGTCCAGGCATAGATTCAATTTCCAATACTGCCTGCTCCCAAAAATAAAAGTACAGTTACTAAATTTTATCAAAGAGTAAATTTTTCTTCTTCTTTTTTTTTTTTTTTTTTTTTTTGGTGGTACTTGGGATTGAACTCAGGCCCTGGGCATTGTAGGCAAGCACCACTACATCCTCAGCCATAATGAGGCAAATTCTTGAGATAGAGAACAAAGCATTTGTGGGGGTTGTGGCCCATGCCTTAGTCCCAGCAGCACTTGGGAGGCTGAGGTAGGAAGATCACTGTGAATTTAATAGTTAAGTTAAAAAAGTAGTCTGAACTACATAGCAAGACCCTGTCTCAGAAAAATAAAACAAATCTATAAGCCCCAAGAATTTCAGTTTTTTTTTTTTTTTTCCTACTTTGAGGGTTTAGGAGCTACCAGTTCTGGGCAAGAATCCTGAGAAAAGTTGTGGAAATTGAGCCAAATTTATAAAAGGAAAGAGTGGAAAATGATTTTTTCTCTTCTTCCATATTTGCATCAAGAGCTGGGATGTTTGTGTCTAAGTTTTTTGGGGGCTCTGTGCCTGAGATGCTGCTGACCCCTGATGATCAGCGTCTGCTGGCCCATATCACCTTGGAGCTCCAGCACTATCACCAGCTACTGGAGAAGGTTCGGTGAGTAGCCTGCACCTCTGTCTCATTGCAATGATGAAACAGACGCTGGCATGTTGAAACCTCCCATTTCCCCAGGATCCGGGATGCCTTGCGCAGTATCCTCACAGTATCTCGACATGGCAACCAGTACATTCAGGTCAATGAGCCCTGGAAACGGATAAAAGGCAGTGAGGCTGACAGGTACATTAAGGAGAGGGACCTGGCTACCAGGATTAAGTAGCTGTCAGGCCATGTCCTCCTTGAGGTCTTGACTAATCTCATTCCTTCCTCAGGCAGCGGGCAGGCACTGTGACAGGTGTGGCAGTGAACATTGCTGCCTTGCTGTCCGTCATGCTCCAGCCTTACATGCCCACAGTGAGTGCCACCATCCAGGCCCAGTTGCTGCTTCCACTCCCTGCCTGCTGTGTCCTTCCCACAGACTTCCTGTGTACCTTACCAGCAGGGCACCAGATTGGCACAGTAAGTCTCAAAGTCAGAAGGGCCAACCTTTCTTATCATTCATATTAGTCATGCAGCCAGTGGTATGGAATTAAGGATTTATATCTCTCCACCTTTGCTGGGGGGGGGGGGGCTCCTAACGGCTGTTCTTAGAACCCCTTCCTCACTCTGTATTTGGGCTGTTTCTGACAATATATCGGTTTGTAAGCTGACTATTATTATATGCATATCTTTAATACTCTTCATGTTAGTATCTGGCCCATAAACATCACTGGTTTAAGATGTCTGATGATCATCTAGTGGGCAAGAATGTAGGGTAATCAAAGTACTGGATGAATGTGGCATCACTAAATTCTTTGATTCCATTGCTTAATGAACGCTTTTTCTGAATGTTTTTCTGAAATGAATAGCTATTTGTCCAGTTTTACACTCATATTTCTCCTAAAACATTTAGATTTGTAAGTTTGAAAAGTGGGGTTGGAGGGCTGAGGAGATACCTCAACAATCTAGTCATCTGCCTGACAAGCGCAAGGACCAGAGTTGGATCCCTGGTACATGCTGTGCCAGCCCAAAACTGGGAGTGGTGGCGCAGGCTTGCATTCCCAGTGCTGGGGAGGCAGAGACAGGAAGATCACTGTGACTCCAAGCTGCACAGCAAGACCATGCCAAATAAAGAGTGGGGTCGGAGTGTGGTAAAGCATATATGTAACACCATATGTTACTCTGAAATTATTTTTTCCTCAGGTCAGTCCCTTGTTCCAAAAATTGGAAAATGACCAGATTGAAAGTCTGAAGCAGCGTTTTGGAGGAGGCCAGGTGAGAGCTAGACTGTGCCCTCACCCAGCAGCACCTGTTTCCCCAAGTAGCCCTTACTCATCACTTTCCATCTTTTAGCCTTCCTGCTTCCTCACTTAGTGTTTCTCTCCTATCTTAGCTAGAAGAGTCCTGAGTTAAAGGTAAACATTTTCCCTGAGATATTATATAAAACTAAACTGGAGGTCAGAGGTTATTCATGGCAGCCCACAATAACTCTTGTTTCCAGGCAAAAGTATCACCCAGCCTAGCAGTTGTAGAGACCCTTACAACAGCTGGGTCACAGCAGATTCAAACACTGATGGAAGAAGTCACAAAACAGGTATGAAGCTTAACCTGAGAGATTGGGAAAGCTGAATTCTAAATAGCTCCTATTGTGGAGCTGTGTCACCAAGGTGTAACTGTCTCCTCTCCAATTTTTCTTAGGGCAACATTGTCAGAGAACTGAAAGCACAAAAGGCAGACAAGAACCAGGTTGCTGCAGAGGTAGCTAAACTCCTGGATCTGAAGAAACAGTTGGCTCTAGCTGAGGGGAAACCCCTTGAAACTTCCAAAGGCAAGAAGAAAAAGTGAGAGAATAAAGTCACAAGTCACTTTAATGGATGTGGACAGCAATAAATAAATGTACAACCTCTATATACAAGCCAGGACCTGTTCCTTTTGTTCCCAAGCATTTGAGGGTAACATTATTGGCACTAGTAGGTCTGGGAAAGGTAGGTATTAGCTAGAGCTGGAGATGGATGGTCCTTTTGTTCACTCTTGGTGTAGATTAACCATTCGGTCAATCAGAGCTCGCCGCGTGGCCTCTACTTCCCTGGTCAGGCATTCAATTTCCTGTTTGAGCCGTTCATTCTCTTCTGTTAGCTGTGCCACTTTTCTTTCGTTCTCCTGTTCTTTTTCCTTTACACGTTGCTTTCCAGCCCGGATAGGCCACTGGCCACTTTGTTTCCGTTTCCTGGCTCTTCCTTGGTTTTCTTCCTCTTCTTCCTGAGCTAGGGAGCTCTGACTGGAATCTGGAGACCGAGGGCTCTGACAGGTACTTGTTACCTCTGCTGGTCCTGGCTCCTCAGTCAGCCAAGCAAGAGATGTAGGGTCAAGAGTGGTGAATGTTTTTGCGTCTTCCTTCAAGGAAATGAGAAAAGGGAAATTGGATATATTTGTTGATAATGGAAAGGTAAAATCACCCCTATTCTCAGCTTTAGTTTGTTTTTATTGTCTTTTCTGAGACAAGGTTTCATTATGCCATTCAGGCTGGCCTGGAACTCAACAGTGATTTTCTGTTGAGATTACAGGTGTGTACCACTATACCCAATCTAGGTTTTTTTGGGTTTTTCTTCAGACACGGTTTTGCTATGGAGGTCAGGCTGACCTCTTGGCAATCCTCCTGCTTCAGCCTCCCCAGCAATGGGATTACAGGTGTACACTACCACCCCTAGCTTGTTCTCAGCATTAGGACTAACACTCTTACCTCTTCATTTCCAGGGGGTAAGATACAGTTACTCCCATTTTCATCTGAGGACAGGACTTCCTGCAGGTCCTCATACCAAGCTTCCAGCTCCCAGTTGGACACCGCCCCAAAGGAGAAAGGCAATGATTCAGCTGCCATCTCTGCAGTTGGAGTAGGTTCTAGAAAAATAAACATTCAGGATTAAAGCTATGCTTAGCAATAGTCTGTAGTATAGGCTGGCAGACTGGTCTATTGCCTATTTGTTTTTTGCCAGTTTAGCCTACCTTGGAGGGGTGGCTACTGAGGCATATGGTGCTGAGGGATTGTACCTTGATCCCCTGTGTCTGCCTAAGTGCCTGCTTATCAGCCCCTTGCCTGTTTTTTGTAGATAAAATTTTACTGGAACACAGCCATGTTTCTTTGCATATGGTTGACAACCTTTAAATGCTACAATGGAGATGAATAGTGGTGATAAGACTATACAGGCCTAAACACCTGTATATATTTACTGATTCTTTAAAACTTACCCATCTTTAATCTATACTATGATTTCCTTCTGGGGGGGGGAGATAGTGGTGGCCTTGTGGATGCCAAGTATGTGCTCTACTACTGAGCTATGCCAATAACACAACACTTGTATTTCTTCCTTGCTTTTTGCCAGGAAAAAGGACCCTGTTTTTAGAGGATCCTAATGAAAGTTTGATTCACTCCACTTAGGAACTCCACTAGTAGTTTCCAGAGACAATGATCAAGCCATTTGTGCTTCTCCTATGTGCAGAGCTTTGGCAAATGGTCCTTTTGAGTCTGTTTAACCTTGACAGAGACTCAGGATGGGTAAGACAAACCAATCGTTTTTATTGGGGCTGGTTTTGAGAGCCAGCTTTCAACTAGCAAATGCTCTAAAAATAGTGATTTGATAACCTTTATGTGCCAGGCCAGGAGGATAGAGAAGGTCTGACAGATTTCAAACCTTTCTTTTCCATCTTGGCTAGGTCTTTTACTAACTTCCTAAGATCCCAGCAAGAAAGCCTAAGTATGTTGGGGAGATAGCTCAGTAGAATAAGCACTTGCCTGGCAAGCACAAGGGCCTGAGTTCAATCCCCAGTTCCGACAAAAAAAAAGCCTAAGTAGTTTTCCTTATGAGCTGGCTTTGGTGAGGGTGAGTTCAATTTACCTGCTTTCAAGTGTGATGATGTATGAAGACACACTTTCTCCTGGAACACTGTGGAGAACAAAGACAGATGTCAGTCATGTTTAAGTAGGACAGGCAGCTCTTCTGTTCTTGTGGGAAATGGATAAAGGGTTCTATAGCCATTTCAAAGGACAGAGAAGAGAGTTCAACTTTTATTTTTAGTTACTGACATTTGTAGTCCTGATTACATAATACCATATAACTGACCAACTCAGCTTTTTCTAAATTCAAGGCAGGTCTCATGCCTGTCAGGGTAAGACCTAAAACTACAGAGAAGAAAACAAACCTAGGTGTTTTCTCAGCTCCATTCCCACATGGACATCCTCCAAATGTACATTTCCAGTCAGGACCTCTTGGAACCTCTAGCTCTGATGTCTATCACCCACTTGCCATCTCCTTTTGTAGATCTAATCTAGACTGTATTTGGATGACATCCAAAACCAATCTTGCTCAATTTTCCTTTCCAGGGTTGTCTCTATCTCAATAAATGAAAACTAGTTCCTCAAACCCAAACCTTTTGTAGCATCCTTTATTCCTCTTCCTTCATCTCCCACAATCTGTAATTTTCTTAATATTGTGTGTGTGTGTGTGTGTGTGTTTCCCTTACTTTTGTTTCTGAGACAGGATCTCACTAGTTTAGGCTGGTCCTGAATTCATTGTGTAGCCCTGACCAGTCTTGGACTCACTGTGATCCTCCTGCCTCAGGCTCTAGGTGTGTTGTCAACATTTCCAGGTTAACCTCTTTTTTTATACTCCAAAAGTAAGCATTTCTCACCAATTCCACTCTTTTTAAACTTACACCAATTTATCACCATCTTTACTCTGCATTACTTCAGAACTCTTGTAGGATTTCTCCCCAGTTGTTTCTGCTAGCCCTGTTCACAATATAGCAGGTAGACTGTGTGAGCCCTTCATTTATTTTTGCAGTGTGGGGCACTGTACATTAAGCAAGTATTCTACCATTGAGCTGTATCAGTTAAATCTTAGGATCACTATACATTGGAGACCAACATGGGCTGTAAGTTTGGCAAGACCCTATCTTAATCAGTCAACAAAACAAAACTTAAGGTAGTATAGCGACATTTGCAGCACTCTGGTGGCTGAGGCAGGAGGACTTGCAAGTTAAAATCCTGCCTGGGCAATTGTGCAAGATTCTGTCTCAAAAAAATGAACTGGTAACGTAGTTTAGTGCAAAGTCCTTGGATTCAACCCCAGCAACATAAAAACTTCCAATGCCTTAACTTGAGTGCTGAGACTAACATTCAGCCAAGCATGGTGGTGCACCCTATAATCCAAGCACCTGGGAGGTGGAGGCAGAAATATTGCTAAGGCCAGCCTGGGGTACATAGTTTAAGATCATCTTGAACTACATAATGAGACCCTGTTTCAACCCCCACACCTCCCCAACCTAAACAATTATTCTTAAAATGGCTTGCAAGGCCCTACCCAATTCTGCATCTTTGCTGCCCTTGAGTTTTCTTCAACCATTCTCCCTCCTGTTCTGTCTAGTCCTGTTCTTATTTCTCAAGGTACCACACATACTCCTACCTTAGGGCCTCTGCTCTGGCTGTTACTTCTGAAAAGCTCTTCCATATCAACTGCATGGCTGTTTTGCCTCCTTTGGACCTTTAACTTAAATAGCACCTTGGTAAGGAAATTCCTATCTGATAAAACACCTAACTCTACCCTAAACATTATTTTCTCTGCTTTAGTTTTCTTCATAGCACTTACACTTACTAAAATGTAAGTTCTTTGGTACCAAAGATTTTTCCCCCCTTCGTTCATGGATATACTCTGTCCCAAATTGCTTGGTACATAGTCGGTACTCAGTATTAACAATGAAAAAAAAATCTCTAGACTCAGTTACAATAAGGGAGGGCTAAGGAGGTGCTAAACCCAGAGGCAAAGCGGCTGCTGCCTGTGCCTAGGGACCAGAGATGCAATATTGCCCTCAGTGTTTCTCTGCAGGGTTGTTCTCTTTGGGGAAAACTCTTGTGTGGGACGTGGCTTTCATCAGCAGCAGAACCCCAGTCCAGAGGGCTGCAGAGCTAAACGGGGCTGACCTGACGCAATGGTTACACAGAGATTAGTTGGGAGACAGGAGGGGAAAAGGTAGGAACCAACCCCAGGAGGATAATGCCTTGGGGAAACCTCAAATGGCTTCCCACACTGAATAAGCTCCAGGGTGCTCTCTTGTGTGGGTGGCCTAGAGACCTCTGGAAAAATGCATCCCTGCTCCCAAAGGTCAGTCAAGATTCTCCAATCATCTGCTGGATCCTGGGGTCCCTGCTACCTCCCCATCCCGCCGCTACAGATGAGCCAGAGTTGGGAGTCAGGTAGGGGGCATACCGCTGGTGGTAGTTTGCTCTTTTTGTGGTACTGGGAATCGAACCCAAGACCTTACGGTGGCCAAGAAGGCGCTGTGCGCCACTGAGCTACATCCCTAGCGCTCCGCTGCTGGCAAAGTGATAGTGACGGAACTGCCGAAGCCAGGGTCATATCTCCCAGTGCGGGATATATCCTGTTGCTTCGCCTCTTAGCAGACAGGCCAAAGGAGACCCAGATAGGCCTAGAGTGGGCGACGAGAGAAAATTTCTCGATGGTAAAAGGGGTCTAATTGCCGAGCAGCATGGGGCAGAACCCGTTCTCTGGGGATAAGTGAGGGAGGAAAAGGGAAAAAAAAAAAAAACCCTGTAAGTATCACTCCTGCATAAAGGAGTCTCCCTATCCCTCCTTTTAACTGTCCCTAAAGTCAAAGCAGAGGGGGTGGGGCCACATCTAAAAGAGTGGACGACACAACTTCGGAGGGGGCAATGGGGGTTCGCGAGGATGGGAAGGTAAAGGGCAGACTGGAAGTCAGTACTCGCCTCTCTCCTCAGGTTCCAGCTCTGATTCGGGATCTGTAGCTGCCACCGGCTCATCTTCAACATCATACACTCCCTGTGTTACACTCAAGCCTCTGACCTCGAGGAAACGCAGCCGGGACTCTTTAAGCACTGCCTTACCCTCCTCTCGAGGGCGGGAACCTAGAAATCTACCAATCATAAAACGGCACGCCAGCATTGGCCCCGCCCCATTCTTCACAACCGCCACTCAGGAACTCCGCCGGACCGCCCCCATCGCTCCCTCCCGCCAGGGGGTCGACGTCTTTTTGGACCCGGAAGTATCTTTGGGTCACGCGGGCTCACGGAGGCAGTGGGTGAGTCATGCGCACGCAGAGGGGAGTGTGGAGGGGGAAGGGAGGGCAGGGGGCGGGGATGATGCAATGTTTGGCAACCGGTGTCTGCGCGCGCACGCGCAGGGGACAACGAGGGTGGTGGGAGGTGCGGAGGGAGGGAGAGAAGAGAGGGCGGGGCGCCAGCTCCTGGCATCCAACGGCCCCAACGGCTATCAACTGTGGCTGGCCCTAGGCTGCTGTGCGGCGCCTTCTTTCAGTTTGTCCCCACTCTCCGAAGCTGCTGTTCCTCCCCCTTGGCGTTACCCCCTTTTTACCTTCTCTTTAAAGGACTCTCATTTTCTTAGGTCCCTCCCTGCTAGTGGTTACATAGGCCCGGGAATCACTGTCCCTTCAAAGTTTGTACCTATCCACCAGGATTGACATTAAAGGCGTCTGTGCTTTTAACCTTCTAACGCCCCCAAAAGATGCTGGAATGCGCTTGATAGTCTTTCTCTGCTTCTCTCAGAAGCGCACCCTTGATTTTTATCGTATAGTTTCTTGATAGCTCTCGAAATGACAGAGAGTGAACCCGATTTTATTTTCTTCCTTATTTTTACCCGTGGTGCTTTTGTGTCCTTCAACGACAAGACCCTCCTTTCCACTGTCCCAGAAGAGCAAATCCCGCGGTTCCCTGACTCCCTACTGAGGAACTGGCACAGGCTCCTGTCTCCTCAGTGTTGGGTCACGACCTCCAGGGGAACGGAGCTGCCGGGACGTGCGTGTTGCTGAGCTGAGCACATGACTTCCCTGGACGGGCTGTCAAGAGCCCAGATTCTGGCCTCTGCTCCTTCGCCTGCCCGGCGATCCTACTGCTCTCATTTGTAAGGATAAGTTGTGAAGGTAAAATGAGAGCGTTCCGATCATGAACTTGGAAGCAACTTAACAAAAGTAGAAAGCGCTATGCAAAACGCTAAGTATTTTTCGGGTGCCATGAAAAGAGGCTTCGTAGTGGCCTGTTAGCTGGCCTGTCATACCCTTATCGGGGCAGCCAGCGTTTGTCTCAGCAGAAACTGTCCCGAGATCGGTAGTGACTAGTGTGGCAGTGACAGGTCCGTGGCCCGCCTGCATCACTGCTCCAGACCTCCATTTCCCTTTCTGTGAATGGAGATGGGAGTTGCACCAGATGGTCTCTCCTGGCCTAAAGACAGACCAGGTTGTCAGTGACAGGCGGAGGTCATGTGACTTGACAGGCCGAGGTCGTGTTGTGACATGTTGACCTGGGGAGGCGGGTCAAGTCCCAGCACACAACCCGGGAAGCCTTTGGGGCGGGGCAGGGCAAGTCCCGACTTTCATCTTTTGGGGCTCGCCCTTCCCGGACCTGGCATTCCTGGCTCCCCCAACAGATTGTGGCTTTGGAAGGGCCCCTCTCCGGGGAGGGATAGGATTGGCCACCGGAGGCCTGGGAAGAGGCACAGATCCTTCCGCCGAGTGTGGGGGGGCCGCGTGGGGTGTTTGTTCTCTTGGGGATTAATGGGGGGTTGTGGGGGAGGGGCGGGTGCGCTCCCGCATGCGCACTGCGGCCCCTCCAGTTGGCTCGCGGCTGTCCGCTGGGCGGGGGCCGGGCCCCGCCCCTCTCCCGTCCGGGTGGCGGCGGCTGCGGCGGTGGCGGCTGCAGCGACGGCGGCGGCGGCGGCAGCAGCCTGCGCGGTGCCTTCTGGGAACGGAATCCCCAGGGCTGCCCCTGGCCCCCATGGCGCATGCGCGGGAGGCCGCTCGGTGATCCGCGGCGGCGGCGGTGGCGCTTCCTGCTAGGACCGGCCGGGGCCGTACCGGAGGCTCGGGCTCCACCGACCCTCCTCCCACTCCCTCCCACTCACTCTCTGGGCCGCGACTGCGCAGGGCGGGGCCGGCCGAACCATGGGCCGCGGTGAGTGCGGGGCTCGGCCCCCCCACCCCGCCCCTCCCCCTCCCCTCCTGTCCCTACCCTCTGCCCCCACTGCGTCCTCTTGGCCCCTTTCCCCGGCCCCATCCCTACTCCCCCGCCCTCACCTGCCCCTGCCGTTT
>PVKA01040599.1:0-18652 GCA_004027165.1 Ctenomys sociabilis | reverse complement strand
AAAAAAAAAAAAAAAAAAAAAAAAAAAAAAAAAAAAAAAAAAAAAAAAAAGTAGCAAATTGATCTTTGACAAAGGAGCAAAGGGACTACAATAGGAGAAAAATGGTATTTTCAATAAATGGCAATAGAAAGAACTAGAAATTCGTATACCCAAATCAAAACAAAAGAAAAGCTCTGTAGATACAGACCTCAGTTACATCTTTCACAAAAATTAACTCCGAATGGATTATAAACCAAAATGTAAAACACAAAAAATATAAAATTCATAGATAGCCCTGGAGAGAAAAATCAAATTGACCTTGAGTATCACAGTGACTTTTATTTTATTTATTTATTTTTTTTCCGCAGTGACTTTTAGATTCCACACAAAGGCACTGACATCTGATCAGCTAAAATGTCTTTAAAACGCCACACTTCTGCCTGTAAGAGACAATGTCAAGGACCGGCCAGATAGCTCAGCGGACTGAAGCGCCTGCTCAGGCAGCGCTCAGGGGCCGGGGTTCGATCCTCGGCGTGCTGGGAGAGCGATTGAGATTGGACGTGGGGGGCGTGGCTGTAATCCCAGCACTTGGGAAACTGAAGATCACTATGAGGTAGGAGACCCTGTAGGCTCTACTAAATACCTTAAAAGGCGAGGCAAGGAGACCCCTGATGCAGGCCGGCGTACAGAACACCCGGAGCATTCTTGGCACTCAAGAAAATGAACAACCTGGTTGTGAAGGCGGATGAAGGCAAGCAGCCGTGTGAGCATCTGGAGCTCTCTTCCACTGTGGGCCGCTCTGCAAAAAGGCCTGGCAGGCTCTTCCAAAAGTGACCCAGGGATGGGCGGGGAGATGGCCCAGTGGAATAAGTGCTTCACTGGCAAGTGCAGGGGCCTGAGTTCAATCCCTGGTTCCGTCAAAAAATAAATTAATTAATTAAAACAAATGCTTCTAAAACTGACCCAAGGCAAAACTGACCCAAGGCATCCACCCAATGCAATGGCTTGTATTTAGATGTGGCCTCCAATGCCTCCTGGGGCGATAGGCGGGGCGCTTTCAGAGTGATTGATTCACCGTGCAATGCTAGGAAGATTAAGGGTGCTAGGATTAAGGCGGCAGGTAGCCTGGATGGACCCTGTGAGAGCCCGAGGGAGGCTTGCCGCTGGCTGCCTGCAGGTGGCGCTCGCCTGCCCTCCGCGTCTGCCTGCTCTGCAGGCGGTCTGAGGTGCCTGTGTGCCCCGGACTGAGACCTCTGCGGACTGAGAGCTGGATAAACCTTTCCTCCCCTAACTTGTGGGTGTCGGGTAGGTGTCTCAGCAATCAGAATAAGTAAGTAAGACACCCAGGGAACTGGAAACTCAAGTCCGCCCAAAAGCTTGTCCGTGGAGATTGCTGGCTGTTCTCATATTTTCTAAATGTGGACCCAACCGGGCCGTCTCTTGGTGGGCGAGTGGGTGAGCTATGGTGCATCTAGGTAGTGGAGTACTCCGAAAAGAAAGGAGTTCCCAAGCTACGACAAGACGCAGAAGAAGGGCCAGCCAGATAGCTCAGCGGACTAAAGCCTGGGGTTCGATCCCTGGTGTGCTGAGCGGGCCTGGCCCCACCCTCCGGGTGCACTGAGAGGGTGATTGAGACTGGGCGTGGTGACATGCGCCTGTAATCCCAGCTCTTGGGATGCTGAAAACAGGAGGATCACTACAAGTCCGAGCTGCGTACTGAGCCGTGTAGAGCCTGTACTGTACTAACTAATAATGATAAAAGACACAGAAGAACCTCAAAGTCATGTTACAAAGGGACAAAAGCCCCTCGGGAAGGGCCACCTATTGTTTGATTTCAGTTATATGACATTTTGGAAAAAAACAAGACTATAGGGGCAGAAGAAGGGTCTGTGGTTGCTGGGGGGGTTGGGGGAGGAAAAAAACAAATAGGATAAAAGAATTTGGGGGGCAGTGAAATGATTTTGAAAGATCCCACGCTGGTGGATGCAACATTTGGAGATGGAGCTGTCAAAATCCACAGAGAATGCAATGCCCAGAGTAACATCGATGTAACTATGGACGTTAGCTGGCCGTGGTGGGTCTGTGCGGGTTCAGCGACTACAAGAAACGTCCCACTGTGATGCGGCTGTCATCAGGGAGGGGCTCGCTTGTGTGAGGAGACAGTGTGAACTCTACACGTCCTGCTGAGCTTTGCTGTGAACCCAAAACTGTCCTGAAAAAATAAAGTTTATTAAAAACAAATACAGAGCACCGTGAGAGGGACTGAGGTATTGTTTGGAGAGGGGCGATGGAGATAAGACACGAATTCTTCTGCCGCCTGGAGAGGTTAGCAGAACACACCAGACAGGGTCTGGAGAACCGCGTCTGGGGGCCGCATGGCCTCAAGCAGCAGGCCTGAAAGCATGGGGTCCATTTCTCAGCAAGGCAGGATGGCCCCAGCAGAGTACAAGGTCTAGGAGACCACTGATGGGCAGAGAGACAGGTGACAAGTGACTGTATTCCAGGGACTCCAAAGGAGGCTCCAGTACTTAGGCCACAGGACCACTGGGATACTAGGCCAATCTGTGGGGGCCACAGGAAGAAATAGAGGAAGTTAGAGGGAAATGGGGTGCTGCCAGCAGTGGCTGGGGGGGCAAGGGGTAAACCTCTTTCCCAGAACCTGAGCTTAAGGGCCAACAGGAAGACAGAAGTTTGAGAGGTGCCAGGCTGGGGAAGGTGTTTATAGGGTGAGGGAAGGGACAAAGTGTTTATAGACTGAGGGCCCCATGCAGGTGGAAGTGGGAAGGGCCTTTTCATGAGTGACCGCAACTTCTGGGAGAAAACGTATTACACTATTAGAAAAAAGGAAAGGGAATTGAAACGCCTCGTAACTCTATCACTTGGCCTGCTCAGTGGTTGGCTTTTCATCTCATGTCAAGCTTTTCCTGGCAGAGAGAGGAGGCGGTTCAAGGAGGTCAGGTCCCAAGAACTGCGACTGCCTGGGGACCAGGACCCTGGGACGGCTCTGCCCAGGGAGGACCAGCCCTGCCACCAGGGGTCAACAAGGAAGTCATCAGAAATGGATCAGAGGCTCCCCACCTCCTCCCCAGCCTGGCTCGGGGTTCCCTGGCCTGTCCAGTCTCCCCTCCGGCCACCCCTTCTCAGGGACCCACCCCTGACCTCTGCACGTGGAGGGGGTGGAGGACTAGCCACCACACAAGCTGAAGAGGCCGGACGGTAATTGAATCCAGGGACCTAGAGACAGGCAGAGGCCGATGGCTTTTCCCGGCCTAATTAGGGGGATTTTTTTTAAAATCCAGGAAACAAATCCATATGGTCTGCGATTCTTTTCTCAGGCTCTTTACCCTCCCAAAGTCGTAAATGTCGTGGGCTTTTTAGCACCACGGGACTGGGAAGGGGGAGGGCCTGCAAGCTAAGGTTTCTCCGCTGGAGCCAGGTCTAGGATCTGGGTCCCCAGAGGCCGGGGTCCTTGCCCCCACCCCAACCCCTGCTCTCTGGGCCAGGCCTGGCAGGCAGCCACACCCCCCACCCACACATGCCTCCCTTCTCCCCCAGGCTTCTTCTTGGGCCAAAACTCTGCCCCTGTCCGGCCCTGCTTCTCCACACCCCCACCCAAGGCCCCCCACCTGCACCTCGGTCTTTCTCTCCTCTTCTCATGTGACCTGTTTCTACCATCAGCCTGGGAGCTGACCAGAGACAAAGCTAGGTCCCTTTTCCTCACTCTGAGAACTTCTGAAAGTTCCTGGATTTAATTTTTATCTCCTGTAAATAGGGAGGTAAAACCTAAGGCAGACAGGAGGGAGGGTACAGAGTTTGTATTTTGTATGTGTGATTTTTTTTCTGTATTCAGTACAGTACTTGGGATTGACCCAAGGCCTTTGTAGCATTCGTTTTTTTATTTTTATTTTTTGTTTTGAGATGGGTTCTGGCTAAGACACTAAATCACCCAGGCTGGACTCAAACCTTGCACCCTCTTGCCTCAGCCTACAGAGTGGTGGGATTATCACAGGTGTGTAATGTCGCACCCCGCTCAGAACTCACTGTGTACAAGAAAGAGTCCTGAGCCCCTCTCAGCTGTCCCCCACTCCCGTGAGGTCTCCCCCTCTGTAGAACCAGGAAGGCAGCCAGGGAAGATGGGACAGCTGGGGCTTATGGTGAAGCTGGGAGGAAGAGGAGAGTCTCCAGTCAGCGGCTGCCCGGCTTCACTCAGGGCAGAGCTGGGAGGTCCCCACTAGAGACCTGGGCCTGTTTCCCACTCCAGTTTTCTCAGAACCAGCTGAGTCTTTGTGGCTTATTTGTCCCTGAGACACCTTTGCTCACACACAGGGGACTGTGAGGAGAGACAGAGGCAGGCTCCCTCGCTAGCCACAGAGGATTGGACCCCAGAGCCAGGCTTGAGTCCCTTAAAAAATGGTGGAGTGGAGCAAGAGAGATGGTTCAGTAGAATAAGAGCTTGCCTGGCAAGCGCAGGGGCCTGAGATCCATCCCTAGCACTGCCAAAAAAGAAAAAAAAAAAAAAAAAAAATGGTGGAGTGTTTGCATCCTGTTGTCCCAGACACTAATTCTTTGCCAGTACAGTGTGGATGGACATGAATGGTTGTCATGCTGTATTCTTCAGGTGATGAGGAGAAAAAGAGTGTACCTGTTCAGTATAGGAAAAATTTATTTATTTTTTTCATTCATTTTTTTGAGACAGGGTCTCACTATGTTGCTTAGGCTGGCCTTGAACTCTGTGGCCCAGTCTGGCCTTAGCCTTCAGCTCTCAAGTGCTGAAAAGACAGGTGTCTACCACTATGTCTGACCTAATTTTTCTTAAAAAAATAAAAATAAAAATTCAGTCTCCAGTCTGTTGAATCTGTGGATGCAAAGCTTCCAGATGCAGCAGACCAACTGGCTGCCTTTGGGAGCCCCAATTCTCACATGCACCTCGCTCCTGCGGTGCGTCCATGGTATAAGGGTGGGTTCTGAGCCTCTTGGACCCTTAGGTCCCTCACTGGTACCAGAACCATGTCCTCTGTTGTCCAGAGAGTCACTGTCCAAGCGATGCGCGGGACCTTGCAGGAATCTGACAGGACTCACAGCGGATGCATCCAGGGGAAGCCGGCAGAGGCAGACAGGTGTCAGCCGCTGTCCCCAGGCCGAGCTCGCGTCAGCTGTGGCCTCCCTGGGCAGCTGCCACTCCCCCACCTCCCCTCCCCCACCCGAGGCCTGGCGGTGTCTGTGTCTCACACCCGTGGCTGTGGGTGACTTCTCCTTCTCCATGTCAGCCAGGAGTGGGAGCAGAGCAAATGGTCGAGCCCACCAGAGCCTTTTGCCAAAGCATGTCAGGCCGGATTAAGTCACAGGCTGGTCCCTGGCATGGCTTCTCCAGCTCTGCCGTCCTATTTGCCTGATCCAAAGCAGAGCGTGATTGGGCCCCTTGGGAGGCTCCCAGAGCCTGGGGAGTGAGGGTTATAGTGATAGAGGACACAAGGACCAGGGCCATGGGTGGGGACCACACCAGGATCCATGTGGCGAAAGAGATTGGGGGCCAGCTTTCCCTGGCTTCTACACTGCCAGGCAGTGGGAAGGGAAGGGGACACGGGGCCTGACCCAAAACCCCAGTATCCAGTAGAATCCTTTCTCCACAGGCTCCAGATGCAGTGCCAGAGGGAGACCCAGGAAGACCCCAGTAGTGGGGAGAGAGGGAGCCGCAGCTCTCAGGAGCACTGGGGACAGGGAGGACAGCGAGCTGGCACAGCTGAGGCCCAGTGACAAAGCACGGGGGCCTCTAAAGACAGGCTGGGAGGGACAGTGACTCAAAGATAATTGAAGACAATTATGTTAATAAATATAATTTGACAGGGGTGTGCTAGATCTGGCCTCCCATGTAGAGTGCAGGCGCTCCATGGCTCAGCACATTGCCAAGGGGTAGGGACAATGGCTCAGACAGGGGTTGGGACCACCCTGCCCAGGGCCCTGGCTGGCAGTGGTAGGCCCTGGCTTGGCTCTCTAGCCCACATGCTGTGCCTTGGTGTTCCTGGGGGACAGGACTGAGCTCTGCCCCCAGGGAAGGTGGAAGGAGGTCTGGCGGGCCCCTGTGAGTCCACCCCCTGGAACCTGGCAGAGTCGCAGAGAGGCCAGTGTGGGTGTCTCAAAAGGGTAGATTTTGCGGATGCCAGGCATGGTGGCACAGGCCCGCAGTCTCAGGAGCGTCCCCACAGGCTGGAGGCCAGGCTGGGCTGCACAATGGCCTCAAGGCCAGCCTGAGCATAGCAGAGACCATCCTCCCCACCCCCCAAAAAAAGAGTTAGGGGTCTCGTAGAATTGTTACAGAGGGCAGAGTGATAGACAGCTGAGGATGGTGCAGGGGTCCAGCCAAGGGGTTCCCAGGGTAAGAAAGGAGTCTGCAGTACGGCTGTACTGTCTCTGGGTCCCCACAGGCCTGGCCTTGATGGCTCAGGGCCTGGCTCCCGGGTACCATAGCAGAGCAGAGCCGAGCGGTCCCTGGGCTGCATGGAGGTTGAGGTACCAGGCTCCAAGCTGGAATCGCCTTTCCTTTACCCCATGGCTTCCTGCTGTCCCTGCCACTCTTTGAGGGATGCTGGAAGGGGAAGGGCCCTCAGGGAATAGAAGTGGGGTCCATTTTATTTCCCCCTTCACCCCTGCTCTGAGGTCCAGCTCCTACCCTGGGCTCTGCCTAGGGCTCACCCCTGCCCCAGATCATTCTGTTTCCATTCCTGCCTCAGACTCGCTCTGGCCTGTGGGCAGCAGAGCCAGCCAGGCATGTGGGAGAGAGCAGGAGGAGAAGGTGCCATGGAGTTGCAGCTCCCAGCTTGGCTTTGCCACCTCCTCTCAGATGACCTTGGGCAAATCTCTGGGTCTCAGGGTCCCATCTGTACAGTGGCCTAGTTGGGCCTCTCTGCCAGGACTAACAGATGATTGCAGAAATGTCCAGCTGTAAGAGTGTTTTGCAAGCTTTGCAAGTGCTGGACTGATGTCATCTGGGGTCACTAAGCAGTGTCTGCAGGGATCCCACCTAACAGAAGCTGCATTAGCTCCCTGCCTTCGAGGCTGTCTCTACCCTGAGGGCAGGCTCCTCCAGGACTCTTCCTCCTGATGCAGGCCTACAGCTCCGTGCTCAGCAGGCGCCAACTCCATCTTGGGTCACCTGGACGACCCCTGTGGTACTGCCAGCTACTAGGTTCTCTCCTCTGCCCCTGGCTACTCAGGCTGCTGGCGGGTGCAGCGTCCCGGCCTGGCGCGGATCGCAGCTTCCCTCTCGCCCCTGCCCTCACCTGAGTCACTGCTGGGTTTGCCCAGCCCCAGGGCCTCCTGGCAGCTCCCTGAGAAGTGTAAGCAGGCCTCAGCCTGCCGGGCATGTGGCACGCTCTGGGCGTGTGCTGCCCTGGATGGGGCCTGTGGTGCCCAGCTGCTGAAGTGGCTCCCTTGTGACCCCAACTTGAGTACGGCTGCTTCCTCTGCCCTGAGCTGGCTTCCAGCCACTCAGCCTCCAGAAGCGATGGCGTGGGCCTGACGGCTGCTTATTCAACCCCAAGAGGCAGCATTCGGACGGGAGCTGCAGGCTGAGGGTCTCCCAGCAGAGGCCTGTGGACAATCTCTCCCTCTTGGTTCTGAGGAGCCCCCAGGCCATAGGTTGCAGAGTCCCAGGAGAGCACACAGAGCTTGAGACCACCCAGCGTCACAACCTACAGCCCCTGACCCCGGGGACCCCATCCCTCGTCCTCCTGTGCCTTTGTCACCCAGAGGCTCACGCAGCCCCTTCCCTGGGCCCCTGCTGTCCAAGCCCCAGGGAGCTTCTGCGCCTACTTCTAGAAATGTGCTCCTTTCTCAGGCTTCGGGGCGCTGCAAGATCCAGGCTTCCTTGTGCCAGGAGGCCTCAGCCAGCAGCTGGCAGATGATTCAGAAATGTTCCACCCGAAGCCTGCCCTCACCGATGTGGCCCGCAGGCCTCTCCCCATAGCATTCTCGGTCTCCTCTCCAGAGCACAGGTTCTATGAACAGCTCCATCATCCAGGCGCACGCTCAGGGCACATCTGGGCTCCCCTCTGTTGCCTGCCAGTTCTGCTGCCAGCACCGCCCAGGCCCTCTTCTTGGTCTTTTCTGAGTTCTTTCCTGTGTTCCTCCTCTCCTGGAGCAGCCACTTCACGGCTGGTCTGCCAGCCCCTAGGTCCTTCCAGAATGTTCTCTAGCTCAGGAAATCTCAATAGTCCCTCATGTAGCCTAAATTCATGGAGGCCTTGCCAAACCAGGCCTAGTTCCTCACCTTCTCCCCGTGACCAGTTTTTGGGGATCAAAGCTCGCCTGTTCCGTCTGATGTCCTGCCCACAGCTCCCCCATCTCTATGCCCAAATCCTGCCCATTCCCCCACAATCAATTTATGTGCCTCCCCTGCCCTTTTGGGTCCCCAGAGACTCCAAGGTTTTCTCCTGGGAACCCCAATATCTCCTAGATGGTCTTGCACCCCAATACCCACCTGTTTCACAGGGATTTCTATCAGAAAATCACTCTCAAGTTGCCTGGTGTGTAGGAAGGAACCCCAGGGTTGAGTTAGGATGGGGGCCACAATTTCAGTGTTGGGAGCCCGGCCTTGATTTCTCCCACTCTAGTCCTCTTGCTTCAGGTAGGACAGCATCCCTTGCCTGGTGATGGGGGTGTGACCTCCACCACAGTCAACTGACCATCACCTCCCAGGCCATAGGGACAGGCCAATCAGAACCAAGGACACGGGGACTTTCACTGGGACTCTTGGGGCCAAGTACTTTCCTTCCAACCGCCTTGAATGTGAAGTTCTGCAATTCTCTTCCAGCACAGAGAAAAGCCCAGTTAGGAAACAGACATGAGGGGAAGCAAAAGACACAGGTCAGGGAGGGGGTGTGGGAGGGGTGACTAGGCCCAGTCCCCTCCCCCTTCTCATTCTTCTGGTTTGCTTTGATTTTGAGACAGGATATCCCTATGCAGTTCAGACTGGCCTCAAACTCACAGCAATTCTCCTGCCTCAGCCTCCTGAGTGCTGGGATTACAGGTGTGTACCACCACACCCAGCTGTACTTCCCTTCTCCTCCTTCTCCTCCTTCTTCTTTTCTTCTGGCAGAACCAGGGATTGAACTCAGGCCCTTGTGCTTGCTAGGGAAGTGCTTATTCTGCTGAGCCATCTCCCCGGCCCCTTTATTCTTTTTTTAGCACCAGAAATTGAACTCAGGATCTTGTGCTTGCCACACAGGTACTGTGCTACTGAGCTACATCCCTGGTCATGGGCTTCCCAGTTTTTGATGAATAATAAATTCCCTAAATGGGGTTGGGTCCCCCATACCTGGGTGCAGCATAAAGGTGCCTGACTGGTGCAGACAGTGTGTGTGTGGGGACCCCAGGTAGCTGGCTTTGTCTTCCACAAAGCCATGGGTGGCCTTCCCTGGCTCCAACACTGATGAATAGAAGCCAGGAGTCCTGTGCCCCTGGCCAGCACCTCCTGTGTGCAATGCTGGGATTGCAGAACTAGAATGAGAACCATCTGGGCTGTTGAAGGGAACCCCAAGATGGACTTTGAGCCCCACGCCAGAGGCTTCCCAGGGGGCTCCAGGCGCTGCTGGCTGACTCAGAAAGACCCTTAAAATCTGCAAGTGACTAGAACACAGGAAGAGGGTACAAAGATTCTCGGACTTTTCCAAAGGGAGCCATCCCAGCCCAGGGAGGAGACCCAGACCCACCTTTCCCAGAGGCCCTTTGAGAATATTGCTGGGAACAGCTGGAGTAGGGATTGCTGGGAAAGGAGCGCCAGGGCTGGGAAGAGCCCGGATACTGTGGGAAGTCGTGCAGAGTGTCCAGGGAGGAGCTGAGGGTGAGCGCGGGAATATTCCTGATGGTGCCTCCAGGCTGGAGCCTTGGGGAAATATGCTGGCCCCAGCACTGGGATGGTTCTGGGGCTGGATGAGGTTGCTAGCTCAGCTGGAGCATTCTGGGAAATGGGATAACTGCAGGAACCCCTCACTTCAGGCCCTGGAGGGACTCACTGTGCAGGTGGGGCTGAGGAGAGCTGTGGGGCCTGGGTGGGCCTGGCACTCGAGCAGCCAGTATGGGTCCCGAGTGCACTGCCGGGCGCTGGCTCCTGGGGCAGCCCAGGGAAGAGGACTGCAGAGGGGAGCACAGTGGGTTCAGGAATGGTCAGCCGGAGGACAGAGGTGCTGGGGGGAATGGGGGGCAGGGGGCCAAAGGGGGAAGCCCATCTAGCTTTGGATCTGCTGCAGCCAGATGCCTGGGGCTTGGCCTGGCTCCCCAGCCTTCTGCCTACCAGCTGCCACCAAGCAGGAGAGGGATCTGCTTCGCATTATCCGAAGAGCTGCCTCCCCAGGCATATGGTCTGCAGATCCCAGCCCAGAGCACCATGGGAGATGGCACCCCTTGACCCCCCACTCTGGCCCAGACCCTTCTGCCCTGGGAGTATGGGTGCAGAGCCCCCCATGTTGTTATGGGGACATAGCTCCCTGGCCTAGACAAAGACGGAAAATGAAAGAGGTAAGCAGAGGCTCCTGGGTCACGGCAGGGTGGGGTGGCATCTGGGGGACACCAGAGGGTAGGATGCCAAGAACTCCAGCGACACAGAAGCACAGCAGCCTCCGTCTGTCCTCTGAGTCCCCCAGTGCTCAGATGAGTGAGGCCTTATAGCCCAGCTGCCTAGTGCAGCGGCCACTAGCGGTCTCGGCTAATGAGCCCTTGACGTGACAAGTTCATCGTAAGACTAACGTTTAGATAGCTGAGCAGGACAAAATGTCTAAAGTATTTCAATGATAATTTTAACTTTTTTTTGTGGTACTGGGGATCAAACTCAGGACCTTGCACATGCCAGTCAGGCGCTTATGCCACTGAGCCGTCTTCCAGGCCCAATAATTTTAAGATATTATGTGTTGAAATACTTCTTTAGATTAGGCTACACCTACTAGGAAATTCACCCGCTGCTTTTTCAGTCATGTGATGGTTACTAAATTACTTTAAATTCCATGTACATCCCTTGTATTATCTCTCTGTTGCGCAGAGCTGCTTCCGGGGCACATCCCATCATGTATGAAGCATAATTCAGTCAAATGCCAGCTCCACAACAGGCAAGGTGCTCAGGATTAGAGACAGCAAATCCAGGGCTTATCTCTGGTTTCCTGGAGTTGGCAGTAATCAAGTCATCACTCAAACGGGTGCCTAATGACAAAGAGAGGAAGTGGTCTAAAGTAAAGGACTGGACCGGGGAGTTTCTGAAGCTGGAGTGTCCACAAGCCTCCAGAATCCGCAAGATTTGGGCAGTGCTCAAAGATTTGGGTCTCAGGCAATGCTGGGCAAGAGGGTGCCAGACAGAGGGGCAGCAGGTGAAAGTGTCCTGCGGCAGAGAACGGCACAGTGGGGAGATTTGCAAGCCAGCTGGTTGGGGGATCTCTTGCTAGTGAAGAGAACAGCAAGGGGGCCAGGAAGATAGCTCGGTAGAATAAGCACTTGCCTGGCAAGGTCCTGAGTTTAATCCCCAGTACTGTGTGTGTATGGGGGGAGAGACAGAAAAAAAAAAAAAACAACAGCGAGAAGTGTTGGGGTCACACCCAGCTCTCCAAAGCCAGGGCAAGGATGGGAAGTCCTAGAGGAGAACTGGAGGGTGGAGGTCAGGCTAGGGGTGCAGAGGGACCGTTAAGGACTTGTGCCCCATCCCCAGGGCTTGCTTAGCCTCCTGAAATGCTTCCTAAACTACACCCCAGAGCCTGGGAGCTGGCTCAGTGCCAGAGCTAAAGCTGCAGGCTCAATCTCTGGCTCCAGAAACCAACAAAACAAACCCCAAATCTATGGGTGGCACCTCATGGCTTCCACCCCACCCCAGGGTTCCCAAGTCCTCCAGACTTTGTCCAGACCTCTCTGCCAGACTCCTCACGAGGTCTGACCCACGCCTCCTGCAGCTCCCTCCCTCCTTTCCTGCTGGCTTCCAAGGCCTGGAGCCTCCCCAGGCCTGCTCTGCTCTGTTTCCTTGCAGGGTAAGTCCTAGCCAAAAGCACTGCCCTTAGCTTACTGCCCTCAGGGCTCACCCTTCCCTGACCCTCGGAGCCAGGAGCCCTTGGGTCCCTGTGTACCCCGATATGTACACACTATCTAGGACCTCTCTGCTCTGAGTCACAAAATGTACAGTTGTGGGGCCAGAATGTGGCTCTGTGGTAGAGGGCTTACCTGGCCTGTGTTGTGGGGACTGAATGTAGGACCTTGTGCTTGCCAGGCAAGTGATTATTCTACTGAGGCAGGAGGATCACTGAGAGTTCAAGGCCAGCCTGGGCTACACAGCAAAACCCTATCTCAAACAATACAACGCCATACCCACATACCCCTGCAGTCCAGCACAATGCTACTGAGAAACCTGGGACAGATCACTGAGCCCAGGAGCGTAAGGCCAGTGTGTACAATAGTGAGACAGCAAAGACAAAGCAGGAGAGAAGGAACACCTCCCTCCTCCTGGGAAAGCACCCAGCTCTCCTCCCCACCCCCACTGCAGGAGGCTTCCGAGGCAGAGACTATTTCTTCTGTAAGAGGAGGGGAGTGGGGGCCCTGAGGACAAGAGTTCTGATTAGGGACACCTCAAGCCAGGGCTATCCCCTCCATCAGACAGGGGTACCTACAAGTTGGGGGTCATGTCTCTTTCCTCTTCCTAGGCCCTCCCTACCACCACTCCATGTATGTATGGGGGGGAGAGGACAGAGAGCCTCCCCACCCCTGGTGTCTCACTCCCAGTGGCCCAGCTGGCCCATCTCCCTGGACATGAAGTCAAGAAGGTGTCTCTGTTATTCTTTCTGGAAGCCCAGGCCTCCTGCTGCATTCCCCAGTGACAGAAGACCTGGACCAGGCATCAGCAGAACTGTCACTTGCCCAGCTGGCGCCAGAGAAGAGGAGCAGCCCAGTAGCTCCCAGGCCAGGCCAGGCCCCTAGCCAGGCAGGCAGAAACCAGAGTTGGGACCTGCCCACTAGAGCCAGAGGCAGGTTCTGCGTGACTCCTGGCCGGCCAGCCAGCCTCCTGCTGGGCCATCTGGAGCCAGAGTCTGCGTGTGCCTGTGTCAGGCCATGTGGGTGGCTGGGAGCTGTGGGGTCATGACCTGGCTCTCCTAGCAAACCCCCGGGTCCCCTGTGGTCAGTTTCACTTCTTGACATCTGGTTTCAGTGTACAGCTGGCCAGCTTCCCAAAGGGCCCTTTCTACTTTCTCTGTCCAAGATCTGGGGGCCAGCTCCCCTGCTTCCCACTCCCACTAAAATGAACCTTGAGGCTACACACTGGCTTTCTCTGGCCACACACTTCCCACTTTGGTGGAAGGAAAACCAGGAGCAGTGCCCACCGCGTGGCAGTCACACCTGGAGCCCCCAACACACGCTCAAGTGGACGACCATGCCCAGAAAGCCTCTTCATACTTTTTCTTTGCTATTTTAATGTTGTTCATCACTTATGCTCTATGTGAAGGCTTCAGGAAGGCCCAAGACATGATTACACAGGATGCAGGGGGAGGTGACAGGGATGGTGACAGGAGGTCTGGGGCTCCAAGCTCCCAGCTGCAGGGCCAAAAGGGTTCCTTCACAGCCCAGGGGAGGGGAGGTAGGCAGGGCCCCAGAACCAAACACATGCGAAAACACACTTGCTCTCCCCACCCCCTCCCTGGTGGTGGGACAGGAAAATAAATACCCTCAGCCTGTCCCATGACCTCGGCGCTTGGGGGCGGGGCCAGCAGGTGTGCTTCCTCCTGTCACTGATGGAAGTCACCTAGTGCAAGGCTCCTAGTCCCTAATGCAGGCGTGGGAGAGCCCCGGGTGGGGAAGGGGTGGCAGTCCTTGCACACCCTACCCGGGCTCCTTCATGCTAAATGGGGGAGGGGGCACACTCATTCCAACAGCAAGCAAAACAGAACACACCAAGGAAGGGGCAAAAAGCCACCAAGACCCACAGCCCCTTTCTGGCCACGCCAAGGAGAAGGGTCCTCTGCAGGGTCCTCTGAGCTTGGGAAGAGCCCTGAGTTGACGAGTCCAGCTTTATTCCTTCTTGCTCAGTTCCCACACCACCGGCCTGCTTGTCTTCACGGCAACCTCTGGGCTCAGCCAGGGCCCAACTGTGGGAAGGGGCGGGGAGCATTCCTCCACATGGGCCCCTGGAAGACGACTGACGCCAGCTCCAGCCTCAGCAGTCCTTGGCCGGCCAAGGCCCAAGTGCCGGAGACAGCCCAGCCGAGCTCAGCTCCTGCTGCACTGCCAGCAGCCCCCGCCAGGACCGGCCCTCCGCCCCAGAATGAGGGCTCTTGGAGAAGGGCCTTGTCTCATCCTGTGTGTTTGCTTGGGGGCCCTTGGTCTCTGACCCCTAGGGCTGATTCTAGGGGCCAGTGTTGGCTCTATGCCAGGACAAGGGGCCCCAAAAGACTGGGGGAAAAGCCCAAGGGGGACAGGCAGAGGGCAGTCGAACCCCTTCCCACAAACCCTGAGCCTGAATCCCTGCAGACCTGAGAGCCGGGCCTTGGGCAAGCAGCGCACCCCAAAAGGGCTACATGGGGGCCTACATGGTGCAGGGAAGCGGACCTGGCTCCAAGACGTGTGTGCTGAAGGCCACCCGAACTCTTCCCCCAGCGCTCCTCAGAGCCGGGGACCCTCATTCAGAGGGGAGGGTGTCAGGCAGCACAGCAGGGCCCCATGGCTGGGTGGCATGAGGGAGGTCACTGCCTCTCTCTGGGCCTCACTGTCCTAAAGGAAGGGGGGACAAAGTTCCACCCCCACTCACAGCTCAGCCTGGCCTCTGATCTCTTATCCCGGGCCAGCAGGGAAAGTGAAGGGCAGAGGGAAGGTTTAAGCTACTACAGTGCCCCCTCACTCTGCTCCCCAAGTTCACAGTGTAGAGTCCATGGCTCTGGTTCCTCAGGGCCTCCTGCGGAGTCTCTGGGGCCTCAGCACTTTCCATACCATCCCTGGCGGCAGCCAGCCCCAGCTCAGAGGGAAGTGCTGCCCACCCAGCAGTGGGTGGAGGAGAAGGCCGGGTGGGGGCAGGGCAGGCCACTTCTCCAGCTGGCTGGCGAGGGACTAAATGAGGGGCCACTCAGAGGTGTGGTGGGGCTGCGGTGGGGACCTGGGCTCAGAGGTCCTGCCCAGGGGAGCCCAGCTCTGCTGGGCCTCCTTCCCCAGGGAACAGTGGGCTCCACAGGAGTTGGCTGGAGCTTCGGTCGGAACGTGGGGACAGGGTGGGGCTGAGGTTGGCCAGCTCACACGGGGGACGTGGCCGTGGACTCGCTGCACAGGCTCTCCACGATGTCAGCTCGCTGGATGCGGCGCAGGGCGGCCAGGAGGGCATCGAGAGTGGCGCTGTCCTGGGCGGCCCAACTGGCGAGCAGGGCGCGGGTGGGGCAGGCCTCCTGGGTGAAGGAGTCTATGTGCTCGGGCTGGTAGCCCAGCTCGCCAGCCAGGTGCCGCCAGGTATCCCCCGCTGAGCCGTTCAGCAGCTTCTCCACCTCCTCCCTCTTGGCTGGGGGCAAACTGCTGTAGAGGCCACTTTCAGCCTTGAGAGCTGGGGAATCCAGAGGGGGTCAGACTGGGCCCTGCACCCTTCCTTCTCACAGCAGGCCAGGGGGCTGGCAGAGGACCCCAGGGCCGAGCCCTCGCCTTCTACTACAGACACAGGGCTGGGGCGGGGTGCCGGTGGGGATGCTGGCAGGCTGTCTCCTCCTTACCCGCTGCTCTGGCACCATCCCTGCCACCTTACTCACCCCTCCCGCCCCTCAGCAATTAATCAAGGCAGAGGCGGAGACAGGCCTACCAGCTCCAGACAACTGCAGCGACTAAGTGTCCAGGAGCTAGGCTGTGGGCCACTAATTAGGATCCATACTTGGCCACTTGCTCCCCAGAAGTCCAGGGCAGGAGGCTAATTGCAGTTACTTTAGGCAATAATTAGCCCCAGGGGGGACAATTAGCCTGATGAGTCTGGATGTTCCAAGTTGCAGAAGCTTCCATTTCCAGGGTCACTCCTGGAGAGAACGCCACCTTCCCCCTGTCCCTTCCCAGGCTCCCATCCTGCTAGAAACTCAGTCCTCCCACAGCCCTGATCCAGGCCAGTCTGTAGTCTGACCTTAATCATGGTGGCCCCACCCTGCCCACCTGCCACTCACCTTGGCCTGAGGCCGTCTGTGTGTGGGGCTGCTGGTCATGCAGGCTCTGGCTGTCCACGGAGATCCCACTGTCACTGTGCAGCTTTTCGCCCTCGGGTGGGGGTGTCTGGTTCACCGGCCTGCTGTTGGCTCCTTGCTTATTCTGCTTGCAGCTGTTCCACCTAGAGCCAGGGGACACAGGACAGGCCTTGGGGTGAGGGGCGGTGTCACCACCTGGGCTTCATGCAGGGCTGAGCTCTGATGTATGGGCCAAGGGGCACAGCAGGGGCCAGGGTGATCTAAGGGCTTGTGACATGCCCAGGACAGCTCTGGGAGGTTAGGGGGTGCTCAGTAAGCACTCAGTAAACATACACAGAATGAGTGGTACATAAATAAATAACCTCTCAGGAATTCTACTTCACCCCATCTCTTCCAAATTACTCCCACATGCGGACAGCTATACACACAAGGATTTCCTACGCAATTATAAGCAATAACAAAAAACAGAAAACTAACCAAATGCACATCACAAGGGGACTGGCGACAGAAATGATCTTGTCTACCCACACTGTCAAATGAATGTTTGCAGCTAATCAGATAATGCAAACACAGAGGCGAATGTGTAGAGCGTGACTGTTTTGAGCTTTGAGAAAAACCTGCATGTCTACGTCTGATCGTAAAAAGCTTTATACACATGTACTTATATTTAAAAAAAAAAAAAGCATAGAAAATAATTGGGAAGGATCTGCTCCAACAGATTCCAATGAGGAATTTTCCTAAACAATCACATATTACTTTGATGATTTAAAACAAAGAATGGAAAATGCATTTGAAGCTTTAAAATGCTGTCCTGACATTCCACATGCTAGGTCCCTGGATCTGGATGCCATAGGAGCTCAAGAGATGCACGGCAAACCCATGACCCAATGGGGTGGAGGATAAGGAGCAGGCTGTGGGTGTCAGGGGAGGAGCTTGACACGGGACTGAATTAAAGGGACAGTGTGTCGCTAGGCATGGTGGTACATGCCTGTTACCCCAGAACTCTGGAAGCTGAGGCAGGAAGATCAGAAGTTTAAGCCTAGACTGGGAAATTTAGCAAGACCTGCCTTATAAAAACCTCTGTAGCTCAGTGGGAAGTTCTTGGGTTTAATGCCTAGGACCAGCAAAAAAAAAAGTCTGAGATTTCAGGTCAAGCCCTTGAGGATGTGTCCCCACTCTTGCCCACCATGCCGTCTCACCTCTTGAACACAATGTAGGCCACGAGGCCCACAACCACGGCAGCCAGGATGGAGCAGTAGATGGGGATGAGGTTGTCGGCAGTGCCGCGGGTCACCATGGGCTGGGAGCTACCCATCACAGTGGTCACCACATCCGCCACGGTGCTGGTCACGAGGTCCTGCTCAGGCTCCTGGGTGCTGGGTGCCACACTGTCTGCACCCTCTGGGGGCGTGGACCGCGGGATCCATCGGCCAGGGATCTCTGTGGGGAGAAGGGTTTCAGGAGTGAGGGGTGGACCACTGCTATGCTTCTGAGCCCTCATTCCTGTCTCAGTGCTCAGGGGCCCAGCTGTGCTGCATGGGCCTGGGGCTGTGTGTGTGTGTTGCGTTGTGCTGGTGGAAAGCAGTGGCTGCTGCAGAAGAGCAGGGCACTCGGCCCCTTCCTGTTTCTGAGGCCCGGACCCCAGGCAGGGGCTCTGGGTACAGGGCACGGCTGGCACACATCCCTACCGCCAGTGCTTGGGCAGTGGCCAGATTCTGTTGCCCCCCCCCCCCCAGCCTGGCTGGGCCACTGACATAAGATGGTGCCAGGTAGCCCAAGGCCTCCTTAGCGGGAAGCTGGCTGCCAATGGAGATGGCTTACGAGGCAGGCAATGCCCACTGCTTGGGGGAGGGAGGTTGTGCCTGGCCACCCACCTGGGCCCTCTCATGCCAGCTGGGTATTGGCAGCCTCCCTGGCAGGAACCTGGGTGCTTCCTGGCACCAGTGGGTGGGATTTTCCATTCTGCCACCCAGCCAAGGGCTGTGCTAGGGGTTGTGGGTTCTGGATGGCCAGGGGGTACCTGCCTGGGCAGAGTTACCTACCAAATCTGTCCTAGCCTCTGTCTCCGGGGGAAAGCAGACAGGGCATGCCAACGGGGTGAAGGAGAGGACAACCTGCTCCCCAGCGTTGGGAGTCAAAGCTGCTCACTAGCCTTCTAGGCCTCCCTGTGGGTGCCTTCTGTGAAGTGAGGCCACCAGACACGGGCCTGGATTCCACGTGAGGTGAGGTTGCTATGTACCACCCCATCCTAACCTTCCCCAACCGCAGGCTACAGATACAGCTCTATGCAGACTGAACCCAGGCCCGGAGGCAGAAAGGTAGGGGTACAGAGATAAGGCCAGGCCAGTACAGAAATGAAAGAACACACCGGAAGACAGCACTGATCATCCAGGGCACTTTCTCTCACCTCTCTGAGCCCCCACAATAGGGATGGGATGAGTTCCAGATGTGACCACAGCACTAGCATTCCAACCCACTAAGCCCTTGGCAGGTCCTGACAGCTACTTCCGGAATGGGAG
>PVKA01040598.1:0-18652 GCA_004027165.1 Ctenomys sociabilis | reverse complement strand
TTTTTTATACCTGAATTATATCAAAAATTCAATAATTATTTACCTAGTGGATGACCATAGTACTAAAAGCCGACATAATATCCTGTCCAACCACCATTAGTGCAGATCTTGCCTCTCATAGAATTATGTAGAAGCACAGCATTATCTATCCCAACTGTACTGTCTATACACACACATCATGATTTTTTCTTTCTACAACGCTTCCTTTGTCTACACCTGTCAAAAGTGGGCACTGCACTGACATTCAACTAAGTTAGGTGCTTGAACTTGGTCGACAATTTCTTTGAATAACTCACTATGGTTGTAGAATGCTGGACTGTGTTGGGTTGTGGTGTCGAGTTCTAGCTTCTTTTGATATTTTGTTCTTTTTTTTTTTTTTTTTTTTTTTTTTTTTTTGAGACAGGGTCTCACTGTGCAGTTCAGGCTGGCCTTAAGCTCACTTTGTAGCTCAGGCTGGTCTCAAACTCACAACAATCCTCCTGCCTCAGCCTCCCTAGTGCTGGGATTACAGGCATGCGCCACCACGCCCGGCTGATATTTTGTTCTTATGCTAAATTTCTGGAATATCCATTTTTATATACCTTGATGTACATTTACTTTGGTAATTGTTATTTCACATTCTATATGCTTCTTTTATTTGTAAGTCAAATTCCTTATCATTTGGACATTTTATGCCTCTGTTTCTTAGAAGAGGTTTTCTTTGAATGGCCTTTGTACTCTGTAGCCTTCTCACTGATTCCAATCAATGTTTTGTATTTGAAACAGGGTCTCAGTATGCAGCTCATCATTTCAGTGATTTTCACATTTTCAGCTTCCCCAGAACTGGGATTACAGGCATGTACACCTATAACTTGTCTCAGTGGCTGGCTCAATACACCAGTGGGTGGGTCAGTCTTGGATATGATACTGGGGATTGAACCCTGGTCCCTGCAGTTTCAAAGCAGGTGCTTAGTCCACTGAGCTATCTCACTTTTACTCTAAATAATATTATGTTTTTCTTCTTATTTTATCATGTAGCTGAGGGATTTATTTTTCATGGTCTCTTGCAATTTGTAAGGTATCTTCATTTTCTTGGTCACTACTTGTGTTTCTGACTGTTATATTTGACATTCAGTCTTACCCTTCTTGAAATCTGCTGCATATATTCTCAATAGCTTCTAATTTCCTTTTTTATTGTTTGGGTCTACTTTGTTTTGTTTTCTTCTTTACATTTTCCATTGAGTGTTTACAAAATTCTCCTGAGCTCTTCTAATTGTTTATCTGTGTTTGTTTTAGTGTATTTTATTTTGATACTGTTTTTTTGTGTACCTTAGAAATTTGTCACCCTATGGCCTCTTTCAACTCTTCTTTTTTTAAATCATTTCTGCTGCTATAATTTCAGAGAATCCCTTTGCTGCCTTCTGATTCTTTCTACCTCTGTGTGCTCTGGATTTGTCCCGGGTGGGCTGGATGTTTAGGATTGCATTTTGTTTCTTTGTCATTTCAGTTTTATTTTCTACATTATTTTATTTACCGTGTTGATGCTTTTAGCCTTCTATTATTAGATAACGTTAATCACTGATGCTGAGGCTTTCCTAGGAGTGTTCTGTTCTGCAAGATACCTCCTTTTGTCACACCACAGTACCAGAGCAATGGAGGAGTGAGCAGCATGTCACTGCATGTCACTGTCGCTGCTATCTAGGGCAACGAAGAAAGACCACATGTAGTATGATACTCCTCTCACTAATTGCTTCACCATTCTCCCAAGCACCTTCATCCTCTTCTTGTCAACACTAGTGTTCTGGACAAAGGACAGAATGCAGGGGACAGATTTACTGTTCTCCTCCTAGCACTGCTGACAAAGTCAATGGAGGATAGACAGAACTCTGGATTATACTCTCTCACTTGGCACTGCCTTCACCTGTCTGACCATTCCAGACAACAGAGAGGCACAGGGTGTAGACTCATTCTCCTTATTTCTTTGCTATTGACCCATAACAATGGAGGGTGAGTGGGTAGAATGCTTGTACTGTTTCTGCTGGCATCACCCTCAACCTTCCTGCCAAAACCACTATTCTGGGAAAATGAGTGGGCACTGGGTGTGAATTCATACTCCTTATACTAATGCTGTGGTAATAGCAATCACAAAGATTTGAATAATTCTGCTGGGCTTGTTGCTCTTCTTTATTAATAGAAATGTTACTAAAATTTTCCCTACAGTAGTCATGCACTTACCTCAACTTTTGACTCCCTGGTGATTTCTTCTGCCAGATTAATTATTCCATCAATCCTAATCTCAGTCTCAGGCAAAGTCTGCCAACATAGGCAAAATGTAGACAAATTTTCCTCGAAGTCATAGCATATACTCTGCAGTTCAATAGTCACACTCAGTCCTTTTTCCGAGTAGAAACTTCCTTGGCCTGGGCTGAACTAGAAACATTTCAGGAGGTATTATAGACTTCTGAGTTCTGATCATATGTTCACAATAATATAATTTGTGGGGTTCCAGCTTTGCTTCTTCAGCTGGAGTATCTAAGCCTTTCTTAACTCTCTACATTCCACAAACCAAATCCCACAGCGTCAGGTACAATTGCTGCAAACCACCAACTTTTTTCCCTACCAAATTACATCTGAGTTACTTTTCTCACTGCTGAGATTAAATACCCAACTCAGACATGTTAATGTGAGAAAGGTTTCTTTTAGGTCACTGTCTGTAGAGGTTTAAATTCATAAATGGCTGTTGACTAGGAACTGTGGTACAGCCTCCAGGCATTGCAGAAGGGACACTGTTCTTTGTGGACATAAAATAGCAAGGCAGTAATGGACAACCACAGTTGTTTCTACTGTAATATATGATTCAGGCTACTTAGAGTGGGTAGCACTCACAACGTTAATCCTAGTCCCACTGATCCTAGATATGCACCATGAGTCAATCCCAGCGTTATACATTCTAGATCTATCTGCTCTTGAAAAAGTCCACTGATGAGGACTACAATCTTTGGGTGAATACCTAAACGCAACTCAGAAATATGCGTAAATTTAATTGCTCATGCTGACCCTGCCCCCGTGACACACTGAGACAGCAATTAAGACTGTGTGTGTGACACTTGACTGTAATCCCAGCTCTTGGGAGGCTGTAAACAGGCAGATCACTATGTGTCTGATCTAGCAGTGAGACACTGAACACCCTGTAGATGCTAGCCTCAAATACAGAATAATAATAGTAATAGTAATAATAATAATAATAATAATAATAATAATAATAATAATGACTTCTGATATGATAGGACCTGAAGGAGTTATGTCACATACAAAAATAATGAATTGCCTCTAACTGAATTGTTTGAATGTATGCATGGCCGTGACTCATCCATATGATTGACACTGACAAAAGATCGACAAAGTGTGGCACAGGGTGATCCCAATGGGATTTGACTGACCCTGTCACATACAAAAGTTATATTTCTTGTTATACAGGCCTTGCTTTATCTTGCTCTTAACCATCCCGCAGAAAAGTATAAAAACAAGGTAGAAAAAGTAAAACCATATTAATATGCTGAGCTGTAAAAGGCTCATTCAAAACTTTTGACACTGCCAGTCCTACAGATAACCCACTACTATTATGGACTACTGGACTGTGTTGGATTATTTTGCTGAATTCACTCACCTACAATATTTAAATGGCAATAGAATACCCTTCTCTGACAAAACTAAACAAAAAAAGGGGATATAAATGAAGGACCATTCTGTATATGTATATACAAAATAGTTAGGATAGATATACAGCTGCTTTCTCTTAATTCAATGAGAAGAAATATCTGTGTTAATAGTGTTTGGACAGAATATCATGTCTGCTTCTTGTACTATGCACAACCACTATGAAGACAATGGTAAGCAATGTATTAATTATTGAAACTGTCATATTAAATGGTTTTGAAACTGTCTCATTGCTATTTCTTTCTCAATAAAATGATTAAAAAATAAAATAAAACACACATCAAGAAAGTGTTTAAACAGTGCTTTACATGGAATAGTGTTTAATAGTATCTCTATAAATCAAATGACACTAAATGTAATTACAAGAAAATGTAAAGACCAAAAATGTCAATTTAAGATAAAAGAAACAATAATTTTATTCATTTTGGCAAAAGTCTTATATGGTAAATAGTTCATTAAAGCAATAATTGCAAAATATTATATAAAATGAATTCAAAATTATAGATAATTTATTAACCTTGTAAATTAGAATCAAAGAATCCATATCATTACCCCTTGGCTCATATCACCAGGAACTGCTCAGTGCTCAACTGCACTGACTTTTTCCTACCTGCACAGCAAGGCCTCACAGAGTGTGGAGAAGAAGGGCACCCTGTGTCACTGTGCAAGGGCTCTGCACAACCTGCTGCTGTGGGAGTCAGGGCTGTGCCATAGATGCTCTGGGACTGAGCTGCACATGCTGGGAGTGGTGTATGGACCACATGTACCCATGCAGAGGCACTTTTCATTAATTATTTATATGTACAGGAGGAATTGTGACTCTCCTTAGCTGAACATATAACCCTTTTATCTTAAACCGGAATCAGTGCTCTCATGCTTTTCATTTCTTATCAAAGCAGAAAATGAATACTTTAGAATTATTAAATATAAAAATAAAACAATGTTAAAAATGTAGGTAATTTAAAGATGACTTCCTATTACAACTTGGGGAAAAAGTTAAAATTATAATATTACTAAGAAGTGTTAAGCATATATTAAGAAACAGATCGGCACTCTGAACATCATGTAAAGAATGTTTAAATAACTCAACGTTAAATGTGACAAAATGTCACACTATAGAGATGATAACTTCTGTAATGGGCTCTGAATTGAAAACACATCTTTGTTGTTGAGGAATTACAAACTAAGCAGTGCATTAACTTATGCAACATCACACTACATTTCTTGGAAGCTATAAGTTACATGAACGGAAATATAAGAGGCATGGGTACAATGCTTTTATAAAGAAAGTGCATGAGGTCGGGCTACATCCTAAGGAACAAAAGGATCCAGCAGAGTTCCTGAATCCCATGGAAATATCCTGCATGAATCCAGAAGAAGATTTTGAGTTCATACCAATGCCTCATGCAAATCCAACTCAAGCATAAGAACTCATGACAATATCTCCTGAAGTGCTGTTTCATGGTTCTCAATTGGAAGGCCAAAAGATCAGTGGTGGAAGCTAGAGAGTCTGTGCCGGGGAGATGAATGATCTGCTCCAGCAGGCTTTGCATTGGGATTTGTAGGCAGGAAGCAATGTTCAAAATAAGCACCAGGGTTCTATTGAGAGTTAACATTCTCATCTTCAGTAATAATGAGTTGCTGCATCACTTGACAATGAGAACAGACAAATCCATGTCATGAAACTGAGTGAGAAAAAGTCCTCCAGGGTATTGAACAGTGTGCTATTTTTCCCTCTGGAACCAGGAAGTGATGTTCAAATTAAAGATACGAGCTCTCCAAAGTGATCTGTGTCCATCCTCAGAGATGATAAAGTCCTGTTCTCCTTTCACAATGAGAGCAGTCAAGTTTGTATCAGAAAAGCTAGTGTGGAAAAGCTCCTCCAGGCGAACGAAGAAAAATTTCCAAGTGTGCCTATCCTTCTTTCTCTCCAGTTCTCTTTTGTGCTGCTAACAGCATCCACAGGTGCCACATATATCCAGTCATGCTGGTTCACTCCAGCTGGGTATTACAAGCTGTCTACCAGTTGTTAAATCACCATAGGTACATTAGCCACTTAGAAAGTGCTTGCTCAGGAGATTTCAAGGCAAAATTATTAGCATTGTTTCTCACAGTGTCACACACCACCAAGACAGAGGACAGGATGCTTCAAGGTGCTCTGGGAGAAATTTTTACAGCTCTTGACATATTTAGTTCCAAATCCCTGGAGCTTCACCATGAAATTTTCAGCTACTGTCCTAAACCTACAGTCCTGTTATATTCATGAAACAGGAACAGCTCAGAAACAGGAGACCCCAGAGTGACAGCAATGGTCCCACATGTGCACACAGGATGTCACCTGAAGCAAGAGTCCTTTTATCCTGGGTGTGGGATTGTGCACGCAGCATGAGGGCACCTCTCAGCCAGAGCACAGATCCAGCCGGAGATCAGCCCATGCCAGACCCCAGCAAGGACCCTGTTCTGCCATCTGTGCAATTAACATCAGTGGAAAACTACCTATGTCTCAGCTCTCCTCATCCAGAAATCCCTAAGGTGTCTCTGAACCACTGATAGGTGACCCTGAGCTCGGGTTGGACATTCCGGCCATGGTAGTTTGGCTAAAGCTGTTTCTTTCTTGTCACCTCTGCTCTCCTCCTTGCTGGGCATCTGGAGGCTTCTCCCAGGGTTGGGAAATTATAGCTCATCCTTTCATTTGATGCCCAATAATAGGCTCTGACTATGGGAACATAGCAGGTCATTTTCCACTCTTTAGCTGAGAAAGAATAAATAAAATTATAATGTGAAAATTCTAATTCCCCTTGATAACATTGCTGAACTTTTTTAAAGTGTTAAAGTCTCTTTAAAGAACAGTTTGTAATAGAAATATCTCACATTCCTTGTATCAATGAAATTCTTACTGCCTTTAAATCATTTAAATAAATGAGGTCCTTTAAATATATATCTTATAATTGATTACGTTAAAAGAGGAATGGAGGAGAAACATATTTGACTAGTGATAAATCAGTAATTACATTAACATTAGGTTTTCTTAATTACTTAATTATTTTCTGTAATTAGGAGAGGGTCAAACTACTAGATCTGACGAGTAGTGATTCTCCTGTTTACAGCCTCCCAAGTGCTGGGATTACAGGTGCACATCACCACACCCAATCTTAATCTACATCTCAGTGCGCCGTGGGGGTGGGGCTGACATTTCAGGTGCCAGCCCTCCTGCCTCCTTGCAAGCATTTTAATCTGCTGAACTATTTGGCCAGCCCTAACATTAAGTTTTATAGAATGCTTTCAATTGTCTTGTGGAACACTTCTTTTTGGAACACTCCTTTATCCATCTAATACCTCTGATCTGACCTTTAATAAATGTAAAACCTGTACATTTTTCATTTGTTTGGTACAAGCTTTTGAATAAGATAAGAATTTGGACAGGGCCCCTGTGACCCCCCCAGTACTTAGTTAACAGCAGGACTGTGTGGATTTACTCTCTAAATCTAGTCTTTGGGGAGGAAGGAGTCATGCTCAGAGTAAAACTACACTGTTTGGCAGCTTATCACAAATACTGGCTTTCCTGGGGCTGGTACTGTTCTTCTGGTGTTTATCCCTGGGGCTGAGGCCCACCTTTATGGGCTTACTTTGTCCTTTCAGAGTCAGAACTTGGAACAAATTGATTCGATCTCATGTGTTCAGAGTTATCATAAGAGCAAAGCAACAAGGACAGTATAAGGAAAGAAATTTCCAGCCAATATTTTTGAGAAGCATAGATGCACATGGCTCAATAATATACTAGCAGAGTGAACTCAACTGAACCTTACATGTACGTTTTATGATAATGCATTTAGAAACCCTGGAGAGTTGTCTTAGGTTTATGTCATGGCTGAGAAACTATACCCAAGAACCAAAGTTAAAGGATGAAATTTTTTCTTAGATCACAGTTTCTAGAAGTTCAAATACATAAGCAACTGGCTCCAAGGCAGGGAAGGAGAGTATGGCAGAGGGGCACAGGTCATGGTGGCCAGAAGACAGTAAAAGCGATAAGTAAGGACCAAGATGTCTCTTTTCTTCCCCCATATTGTATGACAGCTTCCCACCACCTTAGGGCAGTGTAGCACTAACAGCCCCAACCTCAGCATAAACCAACGAATGGGTCACAAACTCTAAGTGCAGTCACCTCTGAAAAGCCTGTCCCCAAATGGATTTAGTGGGACACCCATAACAATCCACAACAGGAGGCAACTTTGGTTGTGTATATACAAATGAATGTGTGGTGATACTCCAAACTAAAACAATGAAGGATAGATTCACAGATAATCTCAAAAATGTAGAAAATTATTTCGAAAATTCAAAATATGACATGATAAAATCTGCACAAATTTGTCTTAGAAGGAATCAACCTCAGTATCAGGAAGGGGATAATTAAAAACGTCACAACAGATACCGTACCAGATGGTGGAAACCCTAAAAATTTTCAGGAAAAATGGAGAGATTAGGATGACAATGCATTGTTAGAAATTTTGTCAGAATAAATAGAAACAAGGAGAAAAAGGCATCTGAGTAGCAGGCATGAGGAAGTGGTATTCTTTTGTTGAAGACACAGTCTTACAGAGACATCCATTGAGATGCCATAAAGATTCTGCTCAAAATAATAAGAAAATTTTAGTGAAGTTGTAAAATAAACAGAAAAAAATCAGTCATAATTCTACACGGGTACAAACTATCTTATAAATAATTACATATTCTTTAGTCTCTTAATAGTATAAAAAATTTCTCTATAAATTTAGTCAAAGTACCAAAAGATGTGAATTCTGAAAACAGTAAAATATTAATCAGTGAAACCATAGGAGAAAGAAATAAATAAAAAGATATGCACCTTCCTGGGTTGGAAAAAATCAGAAGTGTTACAATAGCCACAGTTCCCAAGTATCTATAGATTCAATGCACTTCATTTCAAAATTTCAATAGTTTTTGGCTTTAAAAACAATTCCTGTGTGACCAGAAAGCTTTGCAGGTACCCAAAGCAACCCTGAAGAAGACTACGGAGATAGAATCAGTGTAATTCCTGACTCCAGAGTGCAGTACACAGCTACAGTCACACAACAGCCTGAGAGCAGCATGACACAGAGGCACATTCATTGGAGCTAGGTTACCTTCAGGCTGCTGTGGTCTTGCTGAGTGAATTGGATAGGATACCTGAAGAGAACTGAGATTTTCCATTTATTAAAGGCAAAGAAGGAGAGAAGAAGGGAGAAAAAGTGTTTTCTGATGAAGTGTGAGAAAAGAAACTACACGCTACACACAGAGTGAGACACTGAGAGAGAAAGAAGACAGTGGTTAAGAGGCCATGACCACTATCTCTCATCCTCTTGTCCTGATGTCAGGTCCTGGCCACCCCGCACGGGCCTTGGAAGCTCTCTTATGCACGGGTCCCGGCAGTGACTGACAGGTCTGCTTGACTGACAGGCTGTCTTAGGTACTTTTCTTGTTGCTGAGACACAAAATACCTGACACGAAAGCATGAAGAGGAGAGACCCATTGGAGCTGTCAGTTTGTAATGGTTTGAGTTCATAGCTGGCTGGCATGAAGGTAGGGTAGCATGGGAGAGGGGCATCACAGAGGACAAGCAGAGCGTCTATATATGTTTTGTTTAGTTGTCATCTATAAATTATCAAACTAGCATAAATAATGCATATCCATTAAATTGCTACAATATTAGAATATAAAACATAATAAACATATAAATATTGTATATTGTCATATATCTGTGAAATTTCATAAGTGCAGAACATTCCTTCTTAAATATAATTTTTGTATAAGAAATTTATGATCACCAACACAGAAAACAAAATAAAAATTAAAAATAGAAAATTAAAAGACATAGAAGAAAAATGTGACTCTAGACCTCTAGCTTGCCCAAGACAAATCCAGGAGGCAAAGATATATAGGAAATCAAAAGCCACCCATATTAATTTCCTGGAATGATCACAGCAAAAGTTAAAACACAGACATTTGAGTTTATACTGGAAATCAGACAAGAAATAATCTACCAGGTTAAAAAAAAAAGGGGGAAAATGGCCACATGCTGGACTCAATAAACCTAATATAGACATAGATTAAAAAATAGAGGAGCAAAGGAAAATAACAGAAACTATGAAACTCCAACATAGGAAAGAAATGGAGTCCCTGAAACATATTCACACAGATATTCAGGAAATTAAAAATTTCACTGAAAAGTTACAAAATTGACTGAAAGTGAAACTAGAATGTCAGATTTAGAAGGCAGGATTTTCTATTTTTAATTTTTATTTTGTTTTCTGTGTTGGTGATCATAAATTTCTTATACTAGATACCTTTATCACTGGTATCAAAACTTCTACACAGGAGGTCTTCTCCTCAGAGATGTCTTCTAGGTGTAGGTGGTCCTTGGTCTTTGTATCTGTTCCAACATCTTACCTTCCCAATTTATTAATGATGAGACATTGCTTTCTATTTGGCTCAATGCTCAGTTCTTTTGTACTGGACTGTGGTGATCATTATGATCCCAGATAGTCACAGTGTTGTCATACAAGGGAGACCAACTGGCTATAACAGCTATGACGTCCTGACTAACGTAATATAATTAGCAATAACAGTATCAAATATAGCATCAAATATAGCCTAAAAGCTGACACACTGTGGTAACTATTTGGTACCTTTAACCATAGGGACAAGATCTAAAGTTATATTAGAAGAGCTACTATTATATAACAAGATCTATAGTTACATAATACAATCCAACATTACTAAGGAACTGTTCACAGAGTTTCCCCTTACTACAGTGATTTTTTTTTTTTTTCCGGAACCAGGGATTGAACTCAGGCTCTTGTGCTTGCCAGGGAAGTGTTTATTCCACTGAGCCTTTTCCCCTGCCCCCTACAGTGATTTTAAAAGGTGACAAAGCAAAGAGATCACTGAAGAGAAATATAGTGGAAGCAAGGCTGGAGGAAAAGGATGATCACCCAGACTTTGGAAAACCAGAGAAGGGTACCGGAGGGACAGAATAATGGGGAAATCAAATGATTATCAAAGCAGACCACAAAAACTAGAGAGAATGCTTACTCATATGTATATATCTAAAAATCAAGAGAGATAGTTGAATAAATGGAGAAAGAAGATGATTGGATCAGAACAAGAATAAAAATAAAGCCTATGTAATCTTTTGTTTTTTGGTTAGATTTTTTTGTTTATTTTTGATTTTGTTGAAGTACGGATGTCAATTGGACAGTTTTACGACACCTTGGCAGGATGGGTTCGATGGATTGATACATTGCAAACTGTTTTCATACTGTTTTGGTGTCGTACAGGGTGCATGGGTGGTGTTGTACTTGCAGACATTGTTGTGGCGGTTGTTGCTTGTCGGTGGATTGGGAGTGTAGCTGTTTACTTGTTTTTTGTACCTGGATTATATCAGAAGTTCAATGGTTGTTTTCCTGGTGGATGACCATGGTGATGGAGGCCGACGTGGTGTCCTGTCCGGCCACCATTGGTGCAGGTCTTGCCTCTTGTAGAGAAAGAAAATGAATGGATCAGAACAAGAATAAAAATAAAGCCTATATAATCTTAAAAAATGTATATATATATATATATATATATATATATATATATATATATATATATATATAATTTTTGAGTGCTGGCCATATAGGCAGATGACTAAAAACACCTGCGTAGGCAAGCACAGGGGATGGGATTTGATCCCAGCACCACATGCTGTGTTGGCCCCATCTCTGGGGCATGCTGAGACAGACTGAGACTAGGTGCGGTGGTGCGTGCTTGCAACCCCAGTGCTAGGGAGGCTGAAAAGAAGGAGCACTACAAGTTGTACTTGTGTAGTGAGCCCCTATAGACCCTGAACTAATATGTAAACAAATTATTTATGCTATTTTTAAGGCATTTTGTGTTAGAGATTGTTGCTAATATAAAATACTAAATCACTGTTGATCTGGTATTTTTATTGTTAAATGTAACATTGTTGTTTTTTTCCATGACAAAAAAAGGAAAAAAAGTTAGAAGGCAGCAAGCAGTAAGCACAAGGGACCACAGCAGCCTTCTCTCTCTCCTTTGTTTTCTACTCTTAGTGTGGGCAGCACTCACCCTCAGAACTGTGTCAAACTATTGTAGTAATCACACACCCTTGATCACCCCAGCATTATCTACTGAATCCCAGCTTCATGCGTTCTGGATCCAGTCACCTCTGAGATGCTCCACTTATGATTAGTTGAGAATCTGGGGATAACTGGGCACAAGCCATGGTACAGGTCATGCCCAATCTCCAAGATGTTTTGCTATGCTGTAATGTCCTCCTCACATGGACAGTGAGAAGAAAGGAGGGATTGGGGGAGAGATGGAGGGAGAGGAAGGGCAGAGAGAGAGACAGACAGACAGACAGACAGAGAGAGACAGAAAGAGACAGAGACAGAGAGAAAAAACAGAAATAAACCTTCACTCAAAAGCAAGTATTACAATGTACCAAGAATATAGAACACAGAGTGGCATTGGAAAATTTATGTTCACACCTAAAGAAAAGATGCTTATCTGATACCATATACAAAAACCAATATGAAAACATCATGTAAGAGTTTGTCCTGCATTACCACCAGAGAGAACATACAGGAATTGCTCACATCATTCAGCTGGGCAAAGTCTTCCTGGGTATGACTTCTAAGCTCAGACAATGAAACACAAACATAAATCCACATGATAGTGCACTAAACTAAATTTATTTTCATAATGAAGAAAAATATTCATAGATCAAAGAAACAACATGCAGAATGGGAGAAAATATTTGCAGAGTACATGCTGACAAGTGACTAATATGCAAATATGGAAAGGCTGAAGTGACTCAGGATGGAGCAAACAAGTGACCCAATCTGAGAAGACACAGAGTGGCCATGTAGACAGTTTTCAGAAGGATATGTAAAGTGGCAGATTTGTGGAAGAATTCTCATCACTGCCAGTCATCAGGAAAAGTAAATTCAAATTCCCAGGAAATACCACTTTGCATTTGTTAAGATAGCTATTTGCAAATAGGCGAAAGGTGACACATGGGTGTGGTGCAGAGGGAAACTGACCCTCGGACTCCATTGGCGTGTAGAAACATTAGCACCGCCCTCACAGAAAACAGCGTGGAGATTCCTCAGAACATTAAGAACATGTTATCATATGACAGGGATCCCACGCTCTATGTGTAAGGAGCTGGGACTGTCTAGTGAGGGGCTATCAGCTTTCACGTCACTGATGCATTGTTTCCTAGCTAAGATATGAAACAGCCCAGGTTCCTTCATCAGGTGGAGTGAAGAAGTTATCGCAGGTACACTGGCTAGAACACCACACAGGGTTAACAGTGCACAAGCCCTTTCATTTGCAGGAACGTGGCTGGACCTGGGGTTGCTCTGCTATGTGACGTAAGCCAGGCACAGTGAGACACCACTTCATGAGCTCAGGTTGGTGTGAACCCTAATGAGGTTGAATTCATAGATATACACATTAGAATTAATTTAACTATACCTTGGAAGAGGAGGTCTGATAGAAATGGGAACAATATACAAAATTTCAATTAAGAAAAAAGGCAAGTTTTAGGAATATACTGCACAGAATGATTACTACAATGGTAATGTATTATACATTTTTAATTGCAGAAAAAAGTAAATTTTAAAAATTTCACACCTAAAAATGGTAAGTCAAAGATTTTTTAATTTACCTCATTTAAACATTCCACTGTGTAAAAACCATATCAAAGAATATTATGTAGTATAATACACACTACTATTACTTGTCAATGAATACATAAATAAAATTATAAAAATGATACAATTAAAAATAAAAATTACCCCGGAAAAAGATTACATCATCATAGTTTATTACCTGAAAATATATGAGCACAAAATTAACATAGAATTTTTAGGATCTCTGAATTAAAAAAAATAAATTCCAAGTAGAATGTTAAACAAAGAAGAATTCGAATGACAAAATTTTAGAAATTAACACTGGAAATTAGAAATGAATCTACTTTTTCATTCAAATGTATTGAAAACTTGGACAGAAATTTCACATTTAAATTTAGATTGAAAGCAAAAGGGCAAAGTACATTCCTATAAAATATGTACAGAATCGGAATTATTGCCTAACCAATTTGCTCTCTGTGGCAGCCCACGGTAATGTTTTCTTTCCATGTGACTCTCCTTAAGCACACATTACATCATCAATCACTTTCTGCTGTTGCTCCATAATCTCCTTGATTAGAAAATTTGGGACATAATTGAGTTACATGATGTTACAGTACAGGTTCTCCTATGTCCTGAGTCTTCACTGACCTTGAAAGGCTAGGGTCAAAATGTTGGCTGTTCTAGCAGCCCTTATTTTTCTCTAATTTTTGGTCTGCAAATTTAAGCTGTTAACCCTCCAGAAGAGAAGCTTAATTATATTATTACCCTATAACATAGGCAGTAGAGCTTAATCTCACTATCTGTCTGAATATCAAACATCTTAAAGATAACATTGAACAGGTACTTTCCCAGGTTTGGCATGTGCCAATCAAATGACTGACACTGACCAAAGATTTACAAACTGCTGTGCAGGGTTTCAGGGTAAATCCTGAGGGGATTTCACTGACCTTGTCAGATACAAAAGTTACATTTCTTGTTATACAGGTTTTGCTTTATCTTGGTCTTAACCATCCAGCAGAAAAGTATAAAAATGAGTTATAAAAAGTAAAGCCATATTAATATGTTGAGCTGTAAAAGGCTCAAGTCAACAACTTCTGATATTTCCAATCCAATGGATAACCCACTACTATCATGGATTACTGGACTATATTGGATAATTTTGCTGAATTCACACACCTACAATATTTAAATGACAACGGAATATCCATCTCTGAAAAAACTAAATGAAAAAAGGGGCTACAAGTGAAAGATCATTTTGTATGTGTATATGCAAAATAGGATATGCAGTCACTTTCTCTTAATTCAGTGAGAAGAAAGATTTGTACTAATAGTGTTTGGACAGGATATTATGTCTGCATCATGTACTATGAATAACCACTATGAAGACGACAATATGCAGTGTACTAATTATTGAAACTGTCCTATTAATCGGTTTTGAAACTGCCTCATTGCTATTTGTTTCTCGATAAAACAAAAAAAAGTATTATTAATTCCCTAACTTTATAGAGAATTATTTAAATATAAATTTACAAGTAAAGTTTACATTGAAAGCAGCTGTGTAAATGGCCTAGGCAGAGACACATTTTGAAAAGCCACACAGACGTTCTAGTTAGCTCAGTCTGGGCTAAAATATCACAACAAACCAGAAATCAGACCAAGATCTGCACTTTTCCCTTTCGTAGTGTTTTCTGTCAGCTCCATCTGGGTGAAGCTGAAGGACAGGCGTAGGCTCCTCTGTGATGGCACGTGCAGAGTGATGGATTTTAGGGATCAGAGGAGGGAAACCAGGTCCAGGGCCCCAGCAGGCCTTGAGCTGAAGAGGGCAGGAGGGCCACATGCCCCTTGCTGCTTGCTTCTGTGAGGAACCCTAATGCAGAGGGGAGGGAAGCCTGGTGCGTCTGCTGCTCCAGGGCTGGGCAGGTAGAAATGAGCACCAGGGCTTGGATGCTGAGGTTTCCCTAGACAGGGTGACTCACTGAAGCAGGAGAGAATTTACGTTTAATTTTGAAATATCTGAAATATACTTTAGTTCCCAGAATGCAGGTTCAGCTTCTGGGGGTCAGAAAAATAAAAGTGTCTTCTTTCTTTCTTTCTTTCTTTCTTTCTTTCTTTCTTTCTTTCTTTCTTTCTTTCTTTCTTTCTTTCTTTCTTTCTTTCTTTCTTTCTTTCTTCTTCTTCCTCTTCCTCTTCCTCTTCCTCTTCCTCTTCCTCTTCTTCTTCTTCTTCTTCTTCTTCTTGTTCTTGTTCTTCTTCTTCGAGGAAGTGGGGATTGAACTCAGGCCCTTGTACTTGCCAGGGAAGTGCTTATACCACTGAGTGAACTCCCTGGCCCCAGAACAGCTTCATTTTGAGAAATTCATTTGAGAAGAAAAGTGCACCTCACAGCACTACCGACCAGCTCCTCTCCAGGAAGCACCCAGTAGCAGCTATCATTTTCTCTACTGCTGGGCTGCAATGCGAGTCATGTTCTTTCCTTTGTAGACAGCTGGAAGGCATCAGCACAGCTACATATCCTCATCTGTGTCACAGGGAGAAAGCAAATGCTTCCATACTAGTTTTTGAAGCTCAGTTGTTTCGTGTCCTAACATTTCTTTACTAAAATAATTTCAGTAGCTGCATCAGAATGGACTGGCAAAGGTGCCACTGTACCTTCGGGTCTGAGTTGCCTGTTTATCACTTTCTCCTAGCAGACAGGATAGGGAAGGGCGAAGGAAAAAGTGACCAGGCAGACACTAGCTCTCACAGAGCACTTAGACGATTGGATCGTCCAGGGTGCCCAGATGCAGCACCCAAGGTTCTCTCAAAAGTGCAGGCATCTGATACAGTTTGAATTCACGAAGTAACCCTGCTCCTTCAATGCTTATCTTTCCTTTCAGCTCAAAATAATCCCAAATATTTTCAAAGAATATTGTCTATATTGATAAGATTTCTAGTGTTCAGATAGCATAAATTTTACAAAAAAATTGAGCACAAAAAATAAGACAAAGACTCCACCATAACAAATGCAGACAACAAAAACATAGAGTCAACTAAAAGTAGATAATCTACAGGTTGGATCTCAATTTTAAAATTAGACATAAAATATAAATTAAACTGTTTGCAAATGAGAGATTTGTATTTGCCTTTTATTTTAGAAAAGCCCTGACCAGAAGCTGAGCACATCTGCTGAATATTCTGCCCAGAGCAGCATTGATCTTCCTGTTTCGCAGACAGTAGATGATGGGGTTCACGAATGGGGGCACCATGGTGTAGAACATGGCAGTCAGCAGGTTCCTCAGGGAAGGCTTCTCTGCAGTGGGACCTAAGACAGTTACTGCCACAGAAATGAAAAACATGAAGAGAATTGCCAGCTGCGGGGTGCAGGTGGACATGGCTTTGCTTCGGGCTTCTACTGAATGGATCTTAAGCACAGTTGAAAATATATTTATATATGAAATAAATATAAAAACATTACATGATAAGACAAGGCAAACACATACAACAATAACTATAAATTCAGAAAACTGAACATCTGAGGACGATAACCTCAGAATTTGAGGAATGTCACAAAAATATTGCTGGATCATGTTGCTCTTGGTGAAGGGCAGCCTGAACAGAGACCCTGTGTGGACAGCAGAGTAGACCAGGCCAGAGATCCAGGAGCCAGCTGCAGCCCGCGTGCACAGACTCGGGGTGATGATGAGCCCATAGTGAAGTGGGTGGCAAATGGCCACATAGCGGTCATAGGACATGACCACCAGGAATGCAATCTCCACTGCTCCAAAAAGGATATTCAGAAAAATCTGTACAGCACACTCTATCAAGGATATTGTCTTTTTGCCTGTTATGGAGTTCACTACAGCTTTGGGAACAATAGCTGAGATGCTGCCGAGGTCTATGAGGGCCACATTGCCTATAAAAAAGTACATGGGCGAGTGCAGACGTGTGTCGGTCACAATGATCGCTACAGTTACAAGATTCCCTGTTAGGGCGCCCACATAAATCAGTAAGAACATCACCCCTTGTACAACCTGGAGCTCTCGTGAGCCTGCCACATCCATGAGGAGGAATTCTGTGAAGAGAGTGAGGTTGTCCATGTCTGATAACCTGCTCTGGCTTCTGCAGAGTTAGAGATTACAGGATCAGAGGCTGCTGAAAGAAAGAGACAGAGTTTACATTAGTTCTGTATTGAAATGCTGCCATTGGCACCAGTGTGTAGACTGATCCCAGACTGAGCTTCAAATAAATGAGCAAAGTTTGTTGAAGTCTAGTGAATGTATATATTTTTACTTTTGTTTTCTTTGTCCATAATTCTTATATCCCATTAATTCCCACATTCTAGTGATGAAATATTTACGCAATATAGTGTTTCAAAAGCAATCGTGTCTCAGAAGTGTTTCCTCTATGCAGCATCCTTCAGAGCCTAATTCTCCCTGGACTTGCACTCTCATTTGCTTAGTCATTCCATGACCACAGCAGATTTTCTTGATGAGAGCTTCTGTGTCGTTCCTGGAGTTAGGGAGTTTCACATATATTCCTTGTTCTCTTGCTGCTGGGGATGGAGAATGATGCTTATCTGGGGCTTTCTGTGGCTGAATCCTCTCACTTTATCTTTCAGAGTAATCTAATGCATGACCCTGAGATTCCTTTGACAGGGACTTTAATTCAAAGAACACCAGGCATTTTTCTACGCAGCATTCGCTCACTTCAGGTGCCCTTAAAGACTCATATGGAGGCCCTTTCTGCCCCTTCGCACCATCTACTTCGAGGGATGCGACTTCCTTCAGGATGTAACACTTGTATTTTCCTGTAGACATCACATGGAAAGTCCCCCTCTTGTACAGACTTGTCTGCATATTATAATCTAGAACAATTGCAAAACAGCACAGAAGTGTCTGAAGTAGTCCTCCAAGCTATGAGCTTAATATAGGAATTAATTCTATTAATGAGGTTTCAGTACTCTAATCTGACCTTCCCTCTATTTGCTTTTATAGGTTTTAACAATATTCCTTGTGCTAAAATAATTGCTTCAAATACAATTTTCTTTCTTTTATTTTTATTTATTTATTTTCTAATTTTTATTTATTTATTTATTTTTTAATTTATTTTTTATTTTATTGAAGTACAAATATCAATCAGACAGTTTCAAGACACCTTAACAAGACAGATTCGATAAATTAATACATTGCAAACTGCTTTCATAATGTTTTGGTATCGTACAAGGTGCATACATGATATTATATTTACAGATATTATTTTAGCAGATGTCTCTTATCAGTAAATTA
>PVKA01040597.1:0-18676 GCA_004027165.1 Ctenomys sociabilis | reverse complement strand
ACTGCTGCCATGAACCCCAGAATGGCCTGGGCATGGCAGGGAAGAAGAACAAGGCATCATTTTAGGAATTCAGGGGCCATGCCAAGCAGGAAGAAGGCAGGGACAATAGAGTGTCCACAGGTTATAGATTGTGTCTAAGACTATCCAAGCTTGCCCTTGTCCTTCCTGCCCTTGGAGCCAGATTAGAACAAGGAAATTGTCCACTTGTTTCTTGTCACAGTGAAAGCCCTATAACTAGTGATACTGCAGTACTCATAGGGCAAGAATAGGCCAGCTAAGGACAACAAGGATCTTTGAAACAATGTATGAGCAGTAGTAAAGTGTTTCACCAGGAGAAACTAGTTATCCTATTGGCCCCTGTCTTATCCTTGCAAGAATGTTTGGTGCTTCTTACTTGCCCACAGCAATTTCTGCTGCCGCCACCAGAATCACTCACTACCCTTCTCACACGCTGGCTCCTACAATAGTGGCAAACTAGCGTCTTGGTCTTTTGCCCATCTCAGCCCCTTTATGCATTACTAAATTTGTCTTCATTTCTTATTTCATTCTTTTGCCACCTATCTTGTTATGGCTTGTGTCTAGTTCTCCCCTAACGCATCATGCAGTATGGGATGGACTTCTAGAGTGTGTGATTAATTCATGATCCAGTTCTGGGATTATAGGTAAGTGCTGCTGGGATTGTGGGTGCTGCCCCAGCCTCAGGAGGATAGCCTGAATTCAATGTAAGGGAGACAGACTTGCTCTCTGTAGCCTTTGCTGCCATAGCTGCTGCTTCTGCCTTCGCTCTTTGCTGTTTTCTGCTGCCATGAAAGGTTGCCCTATGCCATGTGCCGCTCTGCCTTGGAGCCAGCTGATATGGACTGAAACCTCCAGTAACCGTGAGCTAAATAAACCTTTCCTTCCTTAATTCTGGGTGCCAGGTATTTGTTCCAGCAGTGAGAGAAAAGTAACTAAAACATCCCTCATACAGGCAGTTGGGGATCCTGGACAGGCCCCCCATAGGACAGCATGAGGAAGGACGTGAGCCAGGCAGGCTGCAGAGGGCCTGGCCTGCAGGGAGCCGCAGCAACAACCCAATGGGACACCACAATGCCAGGTAGCTCAGGTGCTACACATATCTCCCCCTGCAAAAACTGTGGCTGACACAGCAACAGAGCAGGGGGCACAGACTCTTGCTGGATCAACACTGCAGCCTGTGTATGCCTGCCCTGCAATCTCAAGACATACACCATTGACTTAGTTACTCTTCTCTCATTGCTGGGACAAACACTCAACACCCAAAATGAAAAAAGGAAAGGTTTATTTAGCTCACAGTTACTGCAAGTTTCAGTCCATATTCAAATGGCTCCAAGGCAGAGGGACACATGGCAGAGAGCAGCAGTTCCTGGCAGCTGAACAGCAACAACAACAAAGGACAATCACTTAAGAAGCTCTGTCTCTCTGTCTCTTATATTCCATTCAGGCTCTCTGCCCCAGGTTGAGGTGTAGTACTCACACCCATAATCCCAGCAGTACTAAGACTCATAATCCCAGCCTTGGATCACATATAATCCCAGCAGATCATGAGTTAATCACAAACTCTAGAAGTCCCCACCCCATGACTACCTGAGGCTTTGAGGGGACAACTAGACACAAACCATAATAACCATCCTGCCCACCTGCGACCTTTCCATCCCGGATGAATGGATACCAGGGCTCAGGCAGTAACACCTGTTTCCATGGACAGCATGCAAGTCCCCTCCCTAGACTCCCACCTGCAGCCTCAGTACCAAGGCTATGGCTCCCGCTCGGAAGAGACATCGCCCTCCGCCCCACTGCTGGCACTGCGGTCTTCCTTCCGGGGAGCAGTGCGCTCTTTGTTGGATTCCGAGGGTCCCTTGGCTCGGGTCTTCTCTTTCCTCTGCTGCTGCTTCTCTAGCTTTGACAGCTGATTTTAAAACAGAAAAAGAAAAGCATTTATGAGCATGAATACACACCTGGATATCCAGCACTGACTTGGCCTTGCTGGATCCAGGCACACCACAGAGTTCAGTTATGCCATGGACACAGAGGACACTGACCAGAAAGGCACCTGAGCCACAAGCACAGAAGGCCACGCACACACTCCCCTCCAACTGGACCAGGCTCACCAGAACTTGTCGCTGCCTGCTGCCCCAGCCTGGTCCAGTGGGCAGAGGGGATGTGGTGATCCCCAGGTCCAGGAGAGCTTTGAGTCTGTTGTTTTCTTGGATGTCTCAATAGCTTTTTCTCACCAAGTTGCCTTTCTATTTATTGTTTTCTCATGATTGTACTACTAATTTCTATCAGTTTTTTTTTTAAGTTAGTGTTTAAATTTTTCACAGTGACTAAGTCTATATGCTACTATTTGTAATCTCATCAACTACATTGAGGACAGCAATGTGCAATACAAAAGCCATGGTTAGGGCTGGGGAGATGGCTCAGTGGAATAAGCGCTTCCCTGGCAAGTGCAAGGGCCTGAGTTTAATCCCTGGTTCTGCCACACAAAAAAAAAGAATAAATAGAAGCCAGCATGCAAATTACATTGGCTTGTAAACAAAAGCCTTGGTTGAACACCTCTCATCTTGTTCTTGTAAATGTGTACCATTTTTAATGTATTATCAATTGTTATTATTCTCTCTTTAAATAAATTAAAAAATAAGAAAGCAAAAAGGACATGAAAAAATTAAGATTTATTGAAAGGAAGAGTTAATGTTTAATTATTTGACCTATCTTGCATCCCTGTATCTGGTACGCTGAGCAACAAATTCGATGAATACAATATGTAATATAACAACCATTGTTAATATTCTATTCTTGTCTTGAAATTCTGTACCATTTGTATTGTTGTGTGCTGTTTTGTTATTGTCTTTATTTGTTTTTTATTTTTTTTTACTCTTTAAAATAAAAAATGAATGTTTGAAATACTCCACTATTTGCTGAAGATAACAGAGAAAGCCACGATATGGGGCACAATTATGCACACTGAACACAGACTCAGTCACTTGTTTGTTATTGGAAGCCAAAGCCTGGCTCGCCCAGGTACCTGCTCCCAGCAGGCACATGGCATCTCTGTTCAAGGCCCACAGCCACAGGAACCTGCTCAGATTTCTGCCGGCTGGCTAGCGACAGCATGTAGAGCCGGGGCCCACTTCCTCCTAGGAGATGTTCCCAGAGAGTACAAAGCACCACAGACTCAACAGAGGACAGAAACTTGGGTCACACCAAACTCTGAGCAGCAGGGTAGCCACTCCAGAAAGGCTGACAAGGAGCCCACCTGGAAGACAGGCCAAGCCTGGGTCCGTGGGGTTTCCAGGACCAAAGCAGGCCCAGGACACAGCAACAGTTCTGTCTGCCTCCTAGACCAAGTCACAAAGGCTTTCTCCATCATATGAAAGAGGGAAATTTAATAAAGGGTTGGCCTCTCCCCATGGCCCCTACCCCACACGCAGAGACATGAAAGAGTCACTTTATATAAGCACCAGATCTTGCTTCTGTGACGGAGAGGCTCTGAGCTAAGCCTCAGCCTGATGGCCTAATGAGCACCTGGCAGCAGAAAGTGAGCGTCCCCTAGTGAGCAGCAAGCTGAGTTCGGAGACCCACACAGCCCTCACCTGCCCCGGCCTGGAAACAAACAGTTCTTGCAGCAGCCCTTTTGGGACAGAAATGGCAAAAAGCTAGCCTTTTGTGTGGGAGGTGGATGCTCAGAGCTCCTTGCTGTTTTTCTCTGGAGTATTATTTTCTGTGGATGAATATCTCTCTGTTCTAGGCTGCAGAGGGTCACGGAGACCTTCCTTTCTACTTCTCTTGGTGTTTTGGTTTGTGAGACAGGGTCTCACTTGTATAGTTAAGGCTGGCCTTGAAGTCCCTCTGTAGGAGTGGCCTCAAACTCCTAGCAATTTTCCTGCCTCAGCCTCTCAAGTGCTAGGATTACAAGCATGCACTACCATGCCCAACTCTTCCTGTGGTGTTGAGTCCTCTTTCTCTCAGGAAATGGAGAGGATGGGTGGGGGAGGGTCCCTCTGTCCTGTTTTTTTTCTTACAAAACATCTTCAGACTGTATGGTATGAAAATACTTAACATTATAGAGCCTAGTCACTAAAAAAAAAGCCTTAAATAGTGAATTTTGTGAATTTAGTCTAATTTTTAGAAAATGTTTAAATGATTTTAGAAAACAAGTTGGCAATCCACTTTGGACCATGTGCTTTCTTTTTATTTTAAATCTAAAACCCCAGGAGTCAGCATTCTGCAGTGAACTGTGACAGGCAGTTTATGACAGAGTCAGTGTGTGTTTTTATCCATGAATATTACACATGTGTAGATGCAAACACACATGCATAAATAACCATGAATATGTTCCAAGTTGGGTGCTGAAAAATGCCCTCTTTGCTTCATATTAGAGGTAAAACATAGGAAATGAGCATCACCAGTGACAACAGCAGGTGGGGGTCACCCTTCTCTCCAGCTTGGACACCAGAGGTCACAGCTTTCCCAGGGCTTTTTAGCTCCATGCAGCACCAGTGTAACACCGCACAGTGCGACCCAGCACGGAACAGTCACCCCTGCACATAAACATGGCTCTGAATTGTCCCCTGTCCCCCCCAATGCCAGCTTTCAAATCCTAACGCTTTAAGCAACTGGTACGCCCCACTCTGCTAACACCGCAAAGCTGATCCTCTCCTGCATTACTTATCTTCAGACAACCTCACCCCTGGGGCTCCAGGCCACCGCATAAGGCTGTGAGGATACTACAAACCAAACCAGTATGGTTTGGTTATATAATGTTAAGTATTTTCATACTATACAGTCTGAAGATGTTTTGTAAAAAAGAAAACAGGACAGAGGGACCCCCCCCCCCCATCCATCCTACCCATTTCCTGAAAGAGGACTCAACACCACAGGAAAAGCTGGGCATGGGAGTGCATGCTTGGAATCCTAGCACTCAAGAGGCTGAAGCAGGAAAATTGCTAGGAGTTTGAGGTCAACCTAGGCTACAGAGTGAGTTCAAGGCCAGCCTCAACTATACAGTGAGACCCTGTCTCACAAACCAAAGTACCAAAAGAAGTGTTCCCTGACCCTCTGCAACCTAGAACAGCCTTGCTCAGAAAACAGAGAATCCAATGCAGCCAGAAGGGAAGAGTTACATCTTGAGGCAAAGAAAAGGCTAGATTTTTTTCTTTATGAAAATAGAAGGGGAAAGAAAATGAAACTGCCACTGTATCTAGACTCAAGCAAAATGTCCACAGCTTGCAAAGTAACAGGACATGCACACTAAAGAGAATAAAAACAAGAAGCTCTATATCTGTGAACATGTCATCCATGAACATGGTAACAAGAGACTTCCAGGGTCCACTCACTAGCTTTTCACACTACTGTTGATTGCACAGGGGATGCCCACAGGCTATGCTGACTCTAGTGGCCCGTGGACAGTCTCCAGACAGTCTGCACCCCTCCTGTTGGAGCAGGGGAAGGCAGTGACTGATCCCAGGAGGACTGGCAGACCTACGGCAAATGCCCAAATCACTGTTAAACCCACCAAGAGAGCAAGGGACTCTTTTTACTGAAGATGCCCAGGCTCTAACTGCATAGTAAAAGAATCAGCTAGTGGAGCAAGGGCATCACAATGCTCCATTGTGGGACTGCAGACCTCAGTGCCTCCAGGGACCAAGCAGGTAGCAAAATGAGCCCAATATATATGTCAGGCAACAGGGTATAGTGGAGACTAAGGTACACCGGGGAGGTCAAACCCACCTCAGGAACCCACATTTACTTTCAGACCTGTGTCTGGGCAGAGATGATGCTAATGGGTGTATGAGTGACCTGCGCATTTCCACCATGAGATCCGAATGGCTCTTAAAATTCCACTAAAAGCAGGGCTATCCACACACCCCATAAGGAAGCTGCTGTCAGCTTCCTGTACCACAGCCCAGTCACCTTCCAGGCACTTCCCATCCTGCTGCCTACAGGAGCCTCCTGCTTCAACCTGATGTCATGTGCTCCTTCTGCCATGTGGCATAGGCAGCAGGACATGAGGGCACTGCAGATGGCTTCAGAGAAAGGCTTCCTTCCCTGACATAATCGATCAAGGAGACACTGGCCCCTTCCTGTCCTGGGCAAAGAAAAGGACAGGAGCTTTAGAGTAGTGAGAAGGGGCCTCTCAGGGGCCATCGATGCTTCCCATGCCCTGCAGGGCCACAGGGTAATCAGCCTCCTGCTGGGGGAGGCAACTGCATCCCTTAGAGATTAAGGCCATGGCACTTGCAGCTGAAAGCCTACTTGCACTGAGAGAAAATATGACACATGGCAAGGCAAGGTGGCTTGCTGAGGGCTCTGCACCGCCTGAGTGGCTGCGATCACCGGGGGCTCTGGACACTGAAGCCACATTCTTTCCAGAGAGCCCCATGACCTCCCTCCCTTCACCCATTAACTGCATTTTACAGGCACTCCCTGAGCACCAGCTCCATCGCAGCTGCACCAAGGACACGGCACAGAACCCAGCAGAGCCCCTGCCTCCTGGGCTGACCGGTGACCAGAAAACTGACTGGGAACCTACTCACCACAAGCCAGGCCTCCCCTGAGCTGAACAGTCTCAGTGATACTGTCACGATCCCCATCTTAACACACAGGAGTCCTCCCCTTTCTCCCAGGACACATGCCTCACAGCCAGGTACACGGTGGCAGAGTGCACAAGGCAGTGCGGCACGTTATGAGAGCAAAATGACAGGCAGAAATGGCAGGACACAAGATGGCCAGGGACACCCAGGGAGAGGCCAAGGAACCACAGGCCCAGGCCAGGGAGCAGCCGTAAGGAGGGATATGAAGGTGCCTGAGTTATGCCAGGGCTTTGCAGGCGGGGGGTGAAGCACCCCTTGGTGGCACTGCTGCGGGCCCGTCACAAGGACCTGGGTCCAAGCCTCAGGGTGCACACAGGTTGGGGGAGGGTTTCAGGAGAGGCCAAGCTCCTGCTTCCTCGGGCACCCACAGTGCATGCTCACACACTGTGGCACCTGCAGAGCACAGGAAGGCTGGGTGAAGACATGAGCCAACAGGCTGATGCAGGGCCATCAGCTCAGAGGAAAGGGTGGGGGCCTCAGGACACACAGAGCATGAGGTACGTGTGCCACCACTGTCAGATGAAGGACCTGTCTTTGGAACAGGAAGATCTCTTGGGGTGTGGGGGAACGGCAGTTCACCAGAAAAAGAAATGGAGACTCCAGGGCAGGACTCTGATGTCCCTGGCTCTGCCTGGTTTCCTGTAAATGCTGTGTAGAGGGACTGGGGAGAAGGAGCCTAGAGATGTACGAAGCCGGGATAAGCAGGAATCGCTGGCATCTGGCCCATCCTCCATTCACACTGCATCACCCCTAAAGACTGAACCCTTCACACCAAGGATGATCCAGCATAACAGTGACAGAAGGGGTGACATAAATGAGCAACTCTGGGCCTCAGTTTCTGAGGAGCTCAGGAGCAGCATGGTGAGTGAATGGGGGTCTCAGCCATACAAGCACAACTGGCCTCTGGGTTTGCAAAGCCTGGAGAAGATCAGACAAGCTCTGAGCACCGGGGTCCTCTGTCCCATCACTCCCCTACCTCTCTGGGTCTCCCCACCCTACTGCATCATCAGGCACAGACTGAGCTCTGAAGGGACCCATAGAATAAAATCCTTCATGCCTGGCTTCAGATGAAGCAACTGAGGTCCGCTCTGACAGTGAGATGGCAGTGCTGTCCTAACATTTGCTTCCAACTGACTCAGAAGAAGGATGGTGAAATATTACAGCTGTGCGCCACAACCTGCAGAACATTATTATAAGTCCCATAAAACCCAACTCAGATCTTATCTTTCTTCTAATTTGAGCCTCCAGAAAAAGTGCACCACCACCCTCAAGCAGTGCACCACCACCCTCAAGCAGTGCACCACCACCCATATGCATCACTTAACATTTTAATTTCAGCTCTCCTAAGTCGGACTTAGGAAACAAATGATCCTTGGATTCTGACAGCTAACTCTTTTCCTTAAGGATTCTGGGAAATTCAGAGCAGACAGATGGATATTCCCAGACTGCTTCTGAGCAAGATGAAGTCAGTGGAGAGACGCCCCAACACACACACCTGGCCAGGGCCACATCCGGGACACAGTCGGCCTGGGCCCAGATCTAGGGTCTGGGACTCCTGGCCATACCTCCCAGCAGCCTGGCTCCCTTGGGAGCAAATGCTCACCTGCATGGGACTGCCCAGGCCCCATGCTTGCTCCTGGAGGTACCTGACTGAGTTGCTTTAATGTTAACCATTTCCTTCCAGGCTTTTCTGTCCTGCATCAGAGCAAACTCTCAAACTCTCTAATACAGCAAATAACAAAAGGAAAACTCAAGCCCCATGAAGCCAGTGACTGTGGTTTTTATAGACCACAGTACAGACAGGAAAGCTCTGCTCCAACCAAGCCCTTGCAGAGATTCCAAGCAAGCCTCCTGGCATAAGTCATAAAAATCAAATGCCTCCTCTGCACTTTCTTCTTAAAACACCACAAGGCATGGTCACTTGGAGAGCACAACCCACACAGGGGGCATTGTCAGGAGGGGCCACTGGGCCATCATGAGGCTCTGTGAAGAGGGACAAGCCCCAACAAGTCCCTGCAGAATTAAGAACACAGGCACAGGCAAAAGGGAAACTCCTAATCCAGGAGACCACATCCCATTCCTCAGTTGTGGAACTTTCCCCAGCACTGTCTACCACAAGCAGTGAATGCCAAGCTTCATCAAGCTGCTGCGCGACCTGTGTGCTCATTCTCTCGCCCCAGGACAACACGCACGCACCATTAGCTATGTTTTCTTCAATAATTAACAATTTCAAGGCCATATATAAGTAAACATGCTGTAGGATACATTAAGTCACGAATGAACCTCCTTGGGTGCGGGCTAAATTAGTAAACTTCACCATGTCTCTCTATTAGACCACAGAAGCTTCTGGAAGGCCACCTTCCTTTATTACCAAAGGGGCCAGCAGGGTGGGAGGGTGGCTCTCTGTCAGGGGGACAGACATCTCCAGTACAGATCATCTGAATGACAGCAGCCCTCACTCACCTGGGGAGAAGGCACGTTCCCAGCCAACCTAAAGACCATGTGTTCAGCATGGGGACATCTCTTGAGCCACTGGAACCCACATCCCAAGATCCATGACCTTTTGTCTTACCCATTTCATGTTGCTACTTCCAGGCCAGATGAGAGGCTAGGATGGGAAAGTGGGAGGCAAGCCCCAATCAGCAAAAGACTGCTGGAACTTGGAGGAGCCAGAATTCTGGATCTACAGTGGCACAGAGCCAATAGGCAAAAGCTTCCTCTCACAGGCACACTCCAGGTGACTGACCCATTCAAAGAGCAAGTGAATTTATATTTGGACAATCTGTCTCACCAAATTGCAGCTTGATACAATTTTGAAGCATGGGATCACATTGAAAGTGTTTGTGAAAATGTCCCAATGTAATGGAAAACCTGATGGTGTTCAGAAGATGTTTCCCCACACACCACAGACTGCCATCATGTCAATTGTCACCTTGTGTTATTTTTAAATCGACTGCTGCTTAATAAAAATATTACAAAGCAAAGTGTACACATGGTACCTAATTTTCATACCTTATTAACTCTGCTTGAGGTTTTTGTGGCAATTTAAAAAAAAAAAAAAATTTAAGAAAAAAGGCATCTGTCCCCATCTGAAACCATGCATGCTAAGTTTTTTTCTAATTCTCCATTGTTTATTAAAAACCCTGCCAGGCATGCAAACTCAAGAAGTGGGCGAACTTGGAGCCTTCCTGTCGCTCTGACCAAGCCATGCCTCTCCTGGCTCACTCCTCCATGCACAGGCACAACCCTAGACCAGCGCCAACAGCAGGCCCAGTGGGACATGGCAGATGTTCAAAGTTATCCCAGGAGTTATCTCTACTGGCACAGCTGCCCTTGAGTCCTCTGACCTACCTGTCACAAATACCACCAGAGCCCGTGCCCCTGGCCTGGCCCAGGGTCACCTGCAGTTCCTGGCAGGCAGTTCACCTCAAGCATCTGCTCCTGCTGGTCCAGGGAACACCCGGCTGTAGGAGGGTGTGTGGCCAGAGTGCAGGGCCATCTCTGAGGTATGTGCGCTGAGGTTCCTGAGACACCCTGAGATCATTTACCCCACCCCAGTATGGACCCTCCTCCTCTTCCTCCTCCTCCTTGGCTCACCCTGGGAGGGACCCGAACCATAAGCACTTTTGTTGGACTGAAACTAACCCATCTTACTGCGACAATTCATGACGCATAGCTTGACGTCTGCTGACCAGAACCCAGTGCTGCTTCAAACACCTGGACACCAAAAAGCACAGCTAATGTTTAGGATTACTCCACCTCACTGGGAAGGCATTGAAAATGCTACACCTGCGGGGCCAGCTGAACAAGTTTGAATACAATTCTGTGACATTTTTATGCTAATTCATCCAACACTGATAAACCACAGCAAGGCAAACTCCACTGTCTGGTCTGTTGTACTTGGTGCTCTCACCTGACTGACAGCGAGACACTGGCTGCACACCCCACACTCCCAGGCCCAAGCTGGCCTTGTATGCCTACAATGCAGAACATCATAAAACTGCAAGTGCTCTGGAAGAGACGCAGCCAGGCCTGTCTTCTTAGAGAAGCACCAATAGGAGGCCTGTGGCTGCCTCCCTCCACCACCCCCTCTTCCTCCAGGCCTGTGTATAATGATTGCTGTGTAGGACTCGATGTTCTGGAAGCAAAAGTAAAAAGCAGCGATTTAGTCACTGTGGACTTTCAGTGTTAGTCCACATTTATCACACTGTGGGCACAAATCTGGCTAATCACCATAAACGGTACCAAAGTTTAAGGAAACACTTGAACAATTCTACTCTGACTATTCCAGCAGCTAATTAGCACCAGAAAGCTTATATGAACGGTGCTCTTCAAATGATTCAAAATGTGTCTCCAATTTGTAGCAACTCTGAGGAAAAGAGGATAGGGTGCTGTTTTCTCCTGCTTAGTCTCCACACTGTATAAATGCCAAGAGAGGAGATGTGGAAGGATAAAGACTTAGTGTACAAGTAATACAGACCAGCATAGAGTAAGAGTGGGCCCCAGAAAGCTTGAGTTGGTTGCTGGGAGGCTGCAGTCAAATGTGGGCTGGATGGGGCTCACAGCCACTAGAGTGGCCAGCCACCAGGGGCGCTGCTGAGGCGTGCAGAGGGAGGATACATGAGGGAAAGTTGGGTGGGAACCAGAGGTCTAGAAGAGGCGGAGCAAAAGCAGAACTTTCAGCAGGATTGCAAGAAAAAAGAGGCGAGCCACATTCCAGGATATTGAAAGGTTGCCAATAATTAAAGTCAGAACTATAACTGTATGGCCAAGGCCATAGCTTAGCTTGGTGATGACTAATAGGGGTCAGAATAATATAAATACTGCATATTGCTTCAGTGACAAATAACAAAAGCATTTTTGCGGTTTGTCTTGATGTCCCCCCCAAAGCTTCACATGGTCATGGGGCCAGCTTCTAGAGTTTCTGATTGACTCAGGGTCCAGTGCTTGGATTATGGGGGTGTGTGTGCTATGCCTGCCCTGGTGTGGGCAGCCTGCATACAATGAAAGGAGGGAAAGGCTTGCTCTGGCCACTTCTACCTTTCGCTCCTGCTGCTTTTGCTGTCTTCCACCACCATGAGCTGCTGCCCTCTGCCATGAGCCACTCTGCCTTGAAGCCAGCTGAGTATGGTCTGAAACCTCCACAACTTGAGCTAACTAAACCTTTCCCTGTTTAATTTGGGCATTGGGTATTTAGTCTCGGCAATGAGAGACAAGTAACCAATGCAAGCATAATACCAGGAAGATGGAAGGTGGCAGGAATAAACAGTGTTAAGCTGTCATCTAGAGCGGCATGAAATAGAACAAAAAAGTTTAATTAATAGTAAATGTTTGTTATTTAGAGACAGAGAAGACAGGGATTGACTTTTTTTTTTTTTTTTTTTTTTTTTTTCAGAACCAGGGATTGAACTCAGGCCCTTGTGCTTGCCAGGGAAGCACCTATCCCATTGAGTCATCTCCCCGGCTAGAGACAGAGAAGACAGTATCCAAAGAAATAGCTTGAAATATGTTAAAAATGGCTGCTTGTAGGAAAGAGGAACTGGTGGATATAACCTTTCATTATAAACCTTCAAGTAATGTAGATCTTTAATTATACACATGCATTATTATCTAAAGAGAAAATGCATACGGTGGGTATAGTTAATGGATTCAGTACTACAGAAAACAAAGTGAATGACTGAGAAAAATCTGTTCTTGTGATTCTTCTGACAAAGCAAAACATGCTAAATGAAGAGCAGAGGCCTGACAGCTCAACACAAGAAATCTAGAAGAAGGAGCTGTAAGTGGAGGGAGCAGAGGTGATAGAGGAAGAACAGCGAGCCCAGGTATTATTGCAGGACATTCCATGGGCCAAAACAAAGCCCCAGATACGCAATGAACCCAAATGAAGGGGATCGCAGAAAAGATCGGGACCGAAGGCCCTGCCTTTCCCTTCCACACCACTTCTCTTCCAGTGCCAATACGCCACCAGGTGACAGAGTAACAGTGACCAACTACATACTGCACTGATGAGAGAACAACTGCATGAGACAGATAGATGGGTAGACAAGGACCCGAGCAAATGAATGTTTGCTGCACTGGCTTTTACAATAGGAAAAAAATGTGTGGCCATCTAAATGCCTGCAAAAAGAAGATTCTTCAAATAAATTGTGAGACATCCTGTACAGATCAATGTGCTGTGTGAGGCGCTTCTATGGAAAATAAATGATTCTAGTTATTAAAACTAGAATGCACATCCCTTCATCATGAAAAAAGCAGTGTCAGATGTGATAGAGCACATCTGTAGCTCCAGCAGTCAGGAGGCTGAGACAGGAGGATCACTGTGAGTCCAAGGCCTGCCTGCTCTACATAGTGAGACATTGCCTTAAAAAAAAAAAAAAAAAAAAAGCCATGAGTAGTGTTTGGGGAACCACATGATGCCAGCCCTGAGTGGCTACAGCACTCACAATGGACAGGCCTGACAAAGAGAATAAGGTGCAGATGCAGATTAGTGCAAGGAAGAGGGGGCAATGAGGCAGATTCCTGTCCCTAAGAAAAGGCAGAGATGAGAAAGAAAGGAGGTCAGGAATAACATCCACTTCAAGACTTGGTCTCAGTCGCCAGATAAATGACTGTCCAGGAGAATTCCCAGTCATCGCGCAGGACTCCCCTCAGAAGCATTCCAGAATCTTTGGCCTCATCATGTCCATTGCAAGGCACCTAAATTTTCATGACATTTATACTAATGAGTCACTAACTGGCAGAATTATGTTACAGCTTGATAAAAAGAATCCCTTCACTAACAACCTCCATCTTTGCTAAATTTTGCTAAATTTATGGTGTTAGATCACTTGTCAAGTCCAGTTCTGTGGTGAGAATTAATGTCAGAGGCCAACAAATAAATCGCAGGATTTTCAATTATTAAATCAAGATCAGGAACACTGCTGGACAAATAAGTGAAGAATGAGCTTGACAAAGCATGAAGAGAAAATGCCTCTGCTGTCACTAGGAAGGTCAGATTGTCAAGATGAATGTTTAAATTACAGGTTCAATCAATTTTGCACAGAATTATGCCAGCGCCCCCACCCATTCCATACCTGAATGTTCAGATACATCCCTGAACCTAGAAGAATCTCGAATAAGTGACCTGGGGACAATCCAATATCCTGGCACAACAAAACAGCGCAGGTAAGATGGGCCACACACAAAGATGCCAGATGTCTAAAGCAGCTCACAGTGCCCCTGACCCAGGATGACAGTGGTTCCCAGTGCTGCTCAGTATCTCTTCCAACCACCCTGAAGGTAACCAGGCAGCCTTCCCATTGCTGGAGACAATACCTGATACCTACCACTTATAGGGAGAAAAGTTTAACTTGGTTCACAGTTTCAGAGGCTTCAGTCCATGGTCAGCTATCTCGTTGGAAGGGTATGGTGCAGTGAAGTTGCCTATTTCACGGCATTCAGGAAGAAAAGCATAGGAGAAGAGCACCGGCAAGTGATGCTTACTCCAAAAGTGGGTTTCCAGAGCCCACATCCTCATAGCACATCACTGTGAGCATCAGTAGGTTAATGATGAAACCACCCCTCTCAGAGGCCCTTGAGCCGGTGAGTTGACAACTACAATTAGCCAAAAGATGGACTACAAAAAGTCCATCTGAATTCCAAGGACAAAGAACTGTGCCAGACATAGACTGATATGCAAGAAAGCGATAAGTGCTGCCAATCTCTTGAAGGTTTCATAGGTGCCTCAGAAAGTAGCAAGAGCCATGGTTTAAGTGTATGGAAGCAAGGGAATCTGAAGCAATGTCTTACACTGCAATACACTTTAAAAACTGAAACATACCATATTTTTCAATCACATTCCACAGCTTCATAACTACAATAGTTATGTCTAATAGTGGTGTCTCAATTCATGAACTTAATTCTTTCCATGATTCTGGTCTCCAACCAAACTGGATGAGAACTAAATCAAATTCCCCCATAAGGTCAACATTAAACCTAACCATTGAATTTGACTTGGCTCTCATCTAATTTGGTTTGTGACCAGAATCATGGAAATAATTAATTTTGTGAACTGGGGTACCATCTATTTTCCCATAAGCCATAAATTGAAATACAAGCCCATATGTTGTCCAGCCCACAATGAGAATAGTGAGCACAGGGCCAGTCAGGCCCAGCCAGCTCAGAAGTGGACAAGGGTCTACCCAGCTGCAAAGGCCTGCACCAGGATGCTGGCCGCTGGCAGATTCCTCTCCTTGGAAATCCCACACAGAAATAAAATTGATCCCCATTCATCTGGACTAAAACAAAAGTTCTTGACATTTGAAATTTGGCTAGGAGAGTGAAGACCTCTATTTTTCAGGCCAATATGAAGACAAATGAAAACACACATCATAATTAGTGTCCATTAGAGATCCCAGGTCATTCTAGGTTTACATGATATGGAAATCATGGCTGACTTGCAAAGTGATGGTCACATATTATAGTGCATTTTTGTAATAAATAATTTACCAGTGGGGTCTGCCTTTCTTGTTATTTAAAAATGTTAAACTCCAGTGATCAAAGACCATGCCATTGAGACCAACTCACAAAATACCAGCCTGCACAATGGTGGGAGAACGCAGATCTTTGGCCATGGAATTTTCAAAGAAGGCTGAAGATGATAAACCACTCCCCACCCGCAGATCACACAAAATACAAAAATATGAGGGCTGGTGAGATAGCTCAGCAGATTAAGTACCTGCTTTGGCAAGCACAGGGACAAGTGTTTGATCCCTGGTCCCACATTCTGTGGCGTGGTGGCACATGCCTGTAATCCTAGCACTGGGGAGGCTGAAAACAGAAGGATCACTATGAGTCCAAGTTTGCTATAGTGAGATCCTGTACCAAATACATAAATGAAAAATAACTAAAAACAAAATTTGGGGGCTGAGGAGATGGCTTGGTAGAATAAGCACTTCCCTGGCAAGCGCAAGGGTCTGAGTTCGATCCCTGGTTCCCCCCCCAAAAAAAAAACAAACTATTGTGGTGAACACAGGTTCTGACCCCTCTGCCCAGCCTCTGTCCAGCATGTTTTCTGAGCATACACAAGCCTGTTTTGGGCCATGTGACTTTTATCAGAGGCTCCCACACACAGAGCAGACACCCGTGCTGAAGGCAGCTTTGCCACCAGCTATCTCAGTAATCTGCCCCCCAAACACAAGCTCTGCACATATCCCTGGCAGGCGATGACTAGGGCAGACAGTAGGTAGTGTCCAAGGTGATGCAGAGGAGATGCTACCCCAAACACAGGCCACTTTCAACTCAGGTCAGATTCCCTTAACATTCCATTCAAAGGCGACCAGGACGAAGGTATCTGCTCCCACCATCTTACAGCCTCATGTCTCAGCCCGAGTCACCCAGATGTCACTGGGGCTGGTGTCCATCCGCTGGCCTCCATTTATCTATAAAGGTCACAGGTTTATCTATTTTTTTAATAGCTGAGTAACACTCCATGTATAAAAATATCACATCTTTGTTATCCATTCCTCGGTTGACGGAGAGGGAAAGAAACATTTCCAAGAGAAAGAACAACTGGGATGAGGAAAAGAAAGAAAAGAGGAGGGGGAAGAAAAAAATATATACATATAATTTGTACTGCTAGTTTCTGCTGGTCTAATGAAAGGAGCAATTAATGCTTAAATGCTTTTCTCATTTTGAATTTTTTATAATTTTTTGACAAATTTTACAGGCTTAGCTGGTAATCTATACAACTAATTTGAAGACAATAATATGCAATGTAATACCCACTGTTGGACTCATAACAATTTGTTTAGTAACATTCTGTATCATTTTTAACATTTTTAAACTATTTTTGTATTCTCTTTAAAAATAAAAAATATATATATAAAGGCTATATAAATACACCTTTAAGCCACTATCCAATGCTTATTTGAATCTGCCTGTCACATACCCATTATTTTGTTTACCACTTTTGTCTCTTTTTCCCTCACACTGCGCACTTCTCTTGGTAAACTCACAGTTAACACTTGCCACAATGAGTAAAACATAAATGTCACTGGTGTGCTTCTTTAAAGAGAGGGAAAGGCCCAATGATGAGACAATAGAAGACTCTAAGATGCCAACAGAAACAAAGCTTCAATTAGAAGAAAATACAAAGAGCCCTACTTAAACCATGGGTTCATGGCATCAGGTGATTTCCATTCTCTAAGCCCGCTCTGTATAATATGTGGTAACCTGCTCCTCAATGAAGACATGAAACTGTCAACACTGATACTGCTGTGGTTTATGTCTACTTGTCCGCTCCCCACAAAGCCTCATGTAGTCATGGGGTGGACTTCGAGAGTATGCGATTAACTCATGACCCACTAGGATTATGGATACAAGTGCTGCTGGGATTACGGGTATGAGTGCTACACCCAGCCTGGGACAGAAAGCCTGCTGCTCCTCTTATTTGCTCTTGATGTTTTGCTGTTTTCCACTGCCATGAACTGCTGCCCTCTGCCACATGCTATTGTGCCTTGGAGCCAGCTGAGTATGGACTAAAACCTCCACTAACTGTGAGCTAAGTAAACCTTCCCTTTCTTAATTTTGTGTGCTGGGTATTTTGTCCCAGCAAGGTGAGAAAAGTAACCAAGACAGCTGCTTTGAAAGATAAGCCATTGGGTTTTCTTAAAGGACAAAAAAGTAAACATGGGATAACAGAAGCAGTTATTAAAGGCTACCACTTCCTCAAATGGGTCCGCATTGGGAGCACCATTCTCAGTGACCAAGTACACTGCTAAAGCTAAGAAGCCCTTTATGATGGTGAAGAGCTGATCCTGCCTGCTATGAAGGAATCTGTCCTGAAATCTTAGAGAAGCTTCAGCTCAAAAGGGGGCTAGCATTGCATTCCTCTTTCAGCTGGTGCACAACTAGAGAACTCAGTGCAATAGCAAAGGCCATGGAGGCACAGCTGTTCGAGGGGATTAATGACACCCTATACAACCCAGGGTGATGAGTCTACCAGCACTGGGAACAACGCTTGTTTTTGTGTGATATACTCTTCAGGAGGATGCCGACGTGGGTACGGTATGTACACTTGTGTAGCCAGCCAACACCACTGCTGTAGAGCTATTCACATCTTCGAATGATTTCATATCAAGAAAACTGACTTGATCATATTGGTCAGCACATGCAGGGGTGGAGTGGCTTTCTCATTTCATTCACCAGTCAAAGACTCACTGTGTGAGTCTACACAGTATGTCAACCACAGAGAAATGCTGCCCAGCCAAGCAAAGGTCACCTCAATTTAATGTCATTTTACAGGATGTGATTAAAAGAATCAGTCACATCAAACTACACACCTTTTTTTTTGACACGGGTATCAGTTGGGTTTTATTGGAGGACATTCCTGGATTGCTCAGACAATCAACAGGAAGAGAGGACAGCCAGCTTTGGCAAAGGACCGAACCTGGGAACACTGAGGCACTGAAGGGGAAAAGAACTGAAGGTCACTAGGAAAAATTCCAACAGGCTTTTCTATCCAAGATTCAAAGTCCATCCTACAAACAGACCTCAATAAGTCCTTAAATTGTACAAACTGGGCTCAGACCAGCAGTCCTCCTGCTTCACCTGCGCAGGGTGCTGGAGGGAATTATGGCTGTGTGTCCCACCCCCAGTTTGTTTGTTTGTTTGTTCGTTTGTTTGTTTGTTTTAATTTTTATTTTATTGAAGTACAAATACCAATGACACAGTTTTAAGATACCTTGACAAGATGGATTTGATAAATTAATACATTGCAAACTGTTTTCATAATGTTTTGGTATCATAGAAGGTGCATACATGATATTATACTTACATTATTATAGCAGATGTCTCTTATCAGTAAATTAAGAGAGTGTAGCTGTTTGCATATCTTATTTTTTATACCTGAATTACATCAAAGATTCAATAATTAATACTTTCTACCTTGTTATTTTCCTAGTGGTTGTCCATAGTACTAGAAGCCGACATCATATCCTGTCCAACCACCATTAGTGCAAATCTTGCCTCTCATAGACTTATGTAGAAGCACGGCGTTATCTATCCCAACTGTACTGTCCATT
>PVKA01040596.1:0-18653 GCA_004027165.1 Ctenomys sociabilis | reverse complement strand
GGGGGGGGACCTTAAAGATAGATTTGCCACCACTCACCATCAGAGGGCACAACAGTACTGCAATAAACAACTCCCAGATTCTGCCAGGAAGAGAGCCTCTGGTGCACCTAGAAAAACAAAAAACATATCCACTGTCAGGACAGAACAAATGTTACATCTGTACATGTACACAAGAAAAAGAGCAGCTTTTGAGTATATAGGTAAAACATATTCTTTATAGAAAAGTTTAAAAAGACAGGCAAAAGAAAGATTTTCTAACTTCTAACATACTGAAATGCTAATGTTAAATTCTGTGGTGTTTTCAAGATTATTACATTTGTATTAATATATAAAAATATACACTCAGCACTTGAAAGGCTGAGGCAGGAAGACCACTGTGAATCTGAGGCCAGCCCCAGCTAAATAGTAAGGTCAAAGCCAGCCTAAATAAACTACATATTGTCTCAAAACAAATGAATAAACAACAAAAAATATACAAAAAAAACCCCAACATTAAACAAAATTAGAGGTATACTTAATAAGTCTTTTGTTTTAAATGTCAAAAAAAAAAATACTGACTTTCAGTGCCATCGAGTCTAAATTAAATTTTCTTGCCTCTTATTCTTGCTAGCTTAGAAATGTATTTCCTTCCTATCTTTAACCAGGTACAAGACAATTACTAGGCAGCTCTGTCATGGATTTACCACTACCTGGGTAGGCACAGGTCTTTCCATTCACCTGATGTTTTTTAAAACTTTGCCTGGCAACCTTAGTCCTTGAGTGTTCAACAACCACCACCACCTCTGGAGGGTTAGAAGGAAATTACACACCCACCACCATCTTCACCACTTCCTCAAAGAACGGTGTAATTGTGGTTATGGATCTGGAATTGAGTAATACATATTACTACTACATATTACTAAATATGTATTCATATGTACTATGTTTCACATAGTAATATATAACATGGAATTTAGTAATACATATAAATAAACTAGGTTTCAAACTGAAACTTGCCTACATTTCTGACATGCCAAATACCTAATCTAATCTTTTGTACTGTTCACTTTCCCAGTACCAAAAAGTATTAAAGGGAAAGAAGGCACTAACTGACTAAAACCAACACATATGCCTCAGAGCTTGATATCTTCCATTCTTCAGGCCAGAACAAATCATTCATGACTATGTGCCAATGCACACACAAGGCATACGGCAAATTTATATATATTTATGTGAATATCATGAATCTCCATATCCTTCCAAATGAAGAGAGTTGGCATAAATGTGAGAAATAAAGAATTTATTTTTAAAATTAAACAAATTACTTAAATTAGTTGAAACTTGGTCCAGAGCTAGTTTAGTTTTTCAAGTGTACATCTTTATTAAGAACTAATGTTAGTCAAAATTAACAAGTAAAACAACTAATTTCCCTGTAATAACAACATAGCTGTCCCACAGAGTGAATAATTCCTTACTCATTGAGATGCTATCCTGATAATTTTCTAAATGCCCATATGAATTTGGGTCTATTTCTGAACCTATGTTCTGGCCAATGATCTATATGCTCATACCCTACTATGTTGTTTCAACTTCTAGTTAGTTTTGTATCATATTTAAATACCTGATAAGTTTTCCCTTTCTAGATTTCTTTAAGAATTTTCCTGGCCAGTTATTCTTATTTCTCCATATGAATGTAGTCAGTGTAGCTGCAATACACACGCACTGCAATGCGTGTAATGTAGTAACAGAAAGCCCAAAGTCTGAAATCATGCTGCTGAAGTGGAGATGGAGGTTCAGCAACTTACTCTAACTGCAATCTTGGGCAAGCTCATTAGCCTCTTAGTGTCTTGGTTTCTACACTGAAAAATGAGCAGCTAGGCATGGTGGTACTACCCAAGAGCCTATTACCTCTCTGAATTCTCTTCCTCTTCACCACTGTGCTTTCGGCCATCTAGACTTAGCCCTGTTTCTTGAACAGCTATATTCTTGCTTCAGGAACTCTGCTATAGATATTATCTCTACTTAGAATACTTTTTCTCGAGTTAATTATTTGGCTCCTTCACTTCTTTCACATGTTGTTGTTGTTATTATTATTATCATTTATATTTTAGAGACAAGGTCTCACTATGCAATTCAGGATAGACTTGAGCTCACTTTGTAGCCCAGACTAGTCTTGAACTTGCAACAACCGTCCTGCCTCAGCCTCAAGAGGGTTGGGATTACAGGTGTGAGCCACTATGCCTGGCACACATGGTCGTTCAAACTTCATTTACTGAGTGAGACCTACTCTGGCCACCCAATTTAAAATGGCAATGCTGGGGCCAAGGACTTAACTCCGTGGCACAGAGTTCCGGTGCCAACACAAAAAGGGCACAGCCATTGTTTGGTACTCTTGATCCCCTTCAGGGTGTTCTTTAGCCCTTGTAGATATTATCTCTTCACAAATGATTTACTTTCACTGAATCATAAAAACATTATCTTTATTATGAGCAATAATAAAAATTTGCTCCTTTTTTCTCATCATCTACAGTTTATTTATTTAATTTCTCTTAAGTATTTACCTTTCACTTCATCTATGTATCACCTATCTGTTCACCTCCATGTCCATGTCCACCCCAAATATTCAGGCTTTTACTGGATTTCATTTAAATGACAACTTTTGGCAGCTGGCTATAAAACATAACTTTATATAATTTCTGTCCCTTAGCCTCTTGACTTTTATTAGCCATATCATTACACTGTCAAGGTTTTAAAGATGCACATTTTGCTCTGTAAACCTAATTTCCACATTTGGTTTAATCCTAATTCTACAGATTCATGGTCTGATGAGTTTCTTTCTTATAGAAAGGCTCATGACAGCTAAGTTTCTTGAAGCTTGGAATACTAATTCCCAAATTAATCTTTCCTTGAGGACTTGGGAAAGACTAGAAAAGGTAAATATGTAGGCAATACTAATTCCAAATGAAAAAGGTAATTTGTTACCACCACAGACCACTGGAAAAAAAAAAGTTTATACTTTTGGTGCAAGGTAGACCCCATCTTTGCCAAGTACTATAACTTGAGAACTTCAAGGAAAGGCAAGGGATGGATAATGGTTAAGTCCAAGGAATATATAATGTCTGCCCTTTCTTACAACTATTTACCTTTATCCTTAACCACAAGAGAAAAATAAAGTCTACAGTTATCAACTCAGAGTCAAACTATAAAGCAATATAGGTATATGTCCCAAGTCTTATAATTCAAGCCAATAAAAAAATACCAAACTTTACCATTATAAGGAGTCATTTCGTGCCCTACAATAAAACTGTTAAACTCAAGCCAAAACTTACTTTGTAGGACTGGAGATATAACTCAGAGGTAAAATGCTTACTTAGCATATGTGAGGCCCTGGGTTCAATCCCCAGCAGTGCAAACAAACAAAACCTTACTTTTCAATCCTTTACTACTAGCATTAATAATGCAATTTTCCTCTTTCATGGTTCAGAAAAGCAAATTCAGCAGCATTTTTCCTGCCAGCAACTTGAGAAGACTGTCAAATCTAAATAAGTTGTCAGTAGCCTTATAATATTCATAGCCAATTAGACAGGAGGTGAAGGGGGTATTTTCATATTAACCCAGACCCTTTATTTATGAAAACACTGGGACCTAATTTCATTGGGTCATAAATGACTAATAATTCTATCAAACTATACCAAACTAGTAATTATATTAACCAGCTCTAGATGTAATAATTATGTATATTATCCAAGGCCAAACCCATGTTATAAATAGCATACTTAGATGGCGACTGAGATGGCATGGTGACACCCACCTGTAATCCCAGCACTTGGGAGGCTGAAAACAGGAAGATCACTATGAATTGGATCTGTGTAGTGAGACCCTGTGCTAAATACATTTAAAAAATTTACAAAAAGAAACGATAGAGAATTTCACTAAACAAAATGATAGGAATTCAAATTACAATGGCTGTTATATTGCATATCATTGTCTTCAAGTTAGTTGTTTAGGTTACCAGATATAAACATGAAAAATTGATCAAGAAAACAATTATAAAAAAATTAAAAAAGAGAGAAAAAGATTTAAGCATTAACTGCTCCTTTCAACAGACCAGCAGTACAATTATCCAAGCTATCCTTCTTTTTCCTTTCCTTCCTTATTTCTTTTTTCTCTTCTCTCATCAAGTTTGAGCAGTTTCTTTCCCTTTCACAGTATCTACTGTGCTTTTCAGATTTTATTTACTCTTTCAGGTTCTTATAGCAGGAATATAATTATGATGTATACAGTGCAGTTTTAATTTATTTCACTTATGAGTATGGTCTCAAGTTGTACCTGTGAAGGCCTCAAGTTTATCATTGTAATAGCTGAGTAATACTCCATGGTATAAAAATATATCTTCTTTTTATCCATTTCTCAGTTGATGGGCATTTGGGTTGTTTCCAAGATTGGGCTGCTATAAACATGAGTGCAAATATATTGCTGAAGTATAATGTTTACAGTTCTTCTGGAAAAATACCAAGGAGGGGAATAGCTGGGTTCAATGAGACCTCTAATCCTAGTGTTTTGAGGAATCTCCACACTGATTTTCATAGTGGTTGTACCAGTCTACACTCCACCAACAGTGGAGAATTATTCCTTTTCCCTGACTGCCTCTCTAGCACTTGTTATTGGTTGACTTTTGTATGTGTATGCAAGGTCTCACTATACAGCATGGACTCATAGTGATCCTCCTGTTTTCAGCCTCCCTAGTGCAGGGATTACAGGCATGTACCACCACTCCCAGACTCCATCACCAGCTCAGCACACCCAGGGGGCAGGGCCAGAACATCCTGTGGTGCTAGGGATGGAACCTTTGGTTGACTTCTTGATAATAGCCATTCTTTCTGAGGTCAGATGGAATGTCAGTGTTGTTTTAATTTGCATTTCTTCAATGACCAATAATGTCAAACATATTTTCAGATATTTGTCACTTCTCATCTGAAAAGTGTATATTCATCGCAGATGACCATTTTTGGATTAGGTCTTTGAATTTTGAGGCCTGAGTTTTAAAAAAATTCTTTATGTTCTGGATAGAAGTCCTTTCTATGACAAGTTTTTAAATTTTGCTTTGTGTCCAAGTTTTCCTTCAGATACTAATTTGTTCTACTGAGGAACTACTCTGAAAAACTGTGATTTTTGGAGGTATTTGGGAAACATTCAGACTGTAAATGTCTTCATTCATATATTAAAGATCTGTTTTATTTTGGGCTGTGGAGGCTTAAATAGATGCCATGTTGTACTGAAACAGTTATTAAATGTATGACTGATTATTATTTTAAACAACAATAAATTAAAATCTTGAAGGGTTCACTGTCACATTAAACCAGGCATTTGGGCCTTTCAGTAATAATCAGTGCAGCATACAGATTTAGATACAAGCGAATGAAATCATGGGAACAGTAGTTCTCAGTATGTGCTAAGTAAATAAAGGTAGTTGGCTTGATCGATGGTTATAGGAAAAGTAAAAATAGAACTTCCCCTCATTGTTCTTTTTGATAAGACAGTTGTTTTGCAATGGTTTCTTCAGCACCTGAACACACACTTCCTTCAACAGTGCCGTTAAGTCTGTAAAAGCTCAGTATGTTTTGATCTACCACACCGTGGAGGCAGTGCATCAGTAAGTTTTCACACAAAAACAAAATGTCTTTCTTTGACCTAGTATGAAAGTTAGGAAAACACGAAGAAATTTTTACAATATCTCAAAGTAAACAGATGCTAGTTATTCTTTGTGCTTAATAGGACTGAAATATTTTACACTTTTAAAGTTATCTTTTCATACTTCAATGGTATACAAGGGCTAGGCATTTTGTGCTTGTTTAGACATCCGCTACTCAAAATGTAGCCCATGAATCTACAGAGCTGTCAGCCCAGGGAGCAAGTTAGAAGTGCTAGACATGCAGATTCTCAGGTCCCACGTCAAATTCCTTCATCAAGACCTACCTCTTAACAAGGTCACTAGGAAATGCAGGTGAATATGAAGGCTTAGGGAGCACTGGCATAGTTTAGCCCTAAGAGCTCCAAGGGGTATATTAGCTACCTTTCTTATTGTTAGTATGCTAGCATAAGCAACCAGCACTCGAGGAGAAGCAGTGTGACAACAGAAACACCTCTGTATTGAGAGTGAAAATCTGAAATCTAGTTGCATCTCTAGATTCAGGACCCTCAACCTCCTTTTTAACTATAAAATGAACTGATCACAGACAGATGCTGTAAGGTCCTTTCAGTCCTGAAAGCCTATAACTTTATGAAAATAGCAATACATTCTTACCTGAGATGTCACACACTACAAAGTAGTTTAGGGAAATTCAACTATATAGGATATTTCAAGAAACTGGGCCAAATTAATGTTATGGGGCCTTGTCTATCAATTATTTTACATTTATTCAGGTTTATAACTCGACCTCTCTCATTTTCACACTTGGGTTTCTGGAAGATACATGGTGGTGAATAACTTAGTAGGTGGGTGGCTGCTATTAATAATTCCCCTCACTGCCTCCTTTGTTCTTGAAAACTGACAAAAATACAGGTAATAGACAGGATTCTGGAAAAATTAAAAACAGATTTTTCACTTTGTATAAGAGCAAAAGAACACTATTGTTTTAGGAAAACATGGCTGAAATATTTAGATGTAAAAAACTATGACTATAAATCTATGAATAATATGCCCATGCATATATCTGTATGTATATAGAAAAAGCACCTGTGGCAAAATACCAACAGCTGCTGAATCTATGTTTAGTGTACAAGGCTGGATATTGTATTGTTTTTGAAATTTTTCTGTGTGTTTGAAAATTTTTGAAATAAAAAGTTGAGGGAGAAAAAAACTAACATAAAGATATATCTGTTGACCCAATATGCCTTTTTGTATTCTCTCCCACTTTTCCTGGTACTGGGGAGGGACTGAATCCTCACTGAAACAGTATTTTTCTTATTTCCAGACAGGGCTCTTACTTAATAAAGTTTTTCCTATGTAAAGCTAAAAAGGGGTGAGTAAAGAAATGGGTGAGACATTATCTCATATCTTCCAAAAATTAATGAAGTAAACAATTTCCAACCAAGAAATCAACTGTGAATTTTTACTGTTGCTCCAGTTTTCACAAAAGAATGCAGTTACTGCCCAGAAATATAAATAACTACAGGCTTTTCTCCTTCTCCTGCAGCAAGAGGGGCACAACAGCTGCTATAGAAATCACTCTCTGCCCTCCTGCATGTTGTGTGAGTGTAATGGACTTAACCTCTAACACAAGAAGAACAAAAAGAAAGAAAAAGCATAGTTGATGTTGTTTCCAAAACTTTCCATCAATTAGGTTCTCTTTACCTAATTAAAAACAAAATAAACACACTGCTTGCATTTATAGCATAATTGTTCTACTTTGTCTGAAATCTCAAACTAAAATACTAGCAACAGAATCATACAATGTCCTTCAGCCTTTCCAAATTTCATCTAGCAAGAATACTTCAAGAAAAAATTAATCCATCTCTTTAATTAATTGGGAATTTTAAAACAGTCAAAAATTTTTTTAATATTCTGGTTTCATGAAAATGCACAATTCGCACAAATTCTTTTTCTGTATATTTTGAGATTTATTTTAGTTTGCTGATTTAAAAATATTATTAAAGACAGCAACCATTGAAGAAGAGTAGCCATGGCCCTCCGCTATCCCATGGCTGTGGGCCTCAACAAGGGCCACAAGGTGACTAAGAATGTGAGCAAGCCGAGGCACAGCCGCTGTTGCGGACGTCTCACCAAACACACCAAGTTCGTGCAGGACATGATCCGGGAGGTGTGTGGCTTCGCCCCCTATGAGCGCTGCGCCATGGAGCTGCTCAAGGTCTCCAAGGACAAGCACACCCTCAAGTTCATCAAGAAAAGGGTGGGGAAGCACATCCACACCAAGAGGAAGCGTGAGGAGCTAAGCAACATGCTGGCCGCCATGAGGAAGGCAGCTGCCAAGAAGAACTGAGCCCCTCTGGAATAAAGCTTTGCGGGGGAAAAAAAAAAAATTATTAAAGCAATTCTAAGGTATAATGTCAGCTAAGAACACATTGCTTAATGTAATTACAAAAGAATAAGTCATTATAATGCAGCACAAAGGAGAACATCAAACAGGACATTTAAGATAGTTTTTATATATAATTCAAAACTGAAAACACTCAGCCCAGTGAGCTGAATGGCCCTCACTCACTGCCTGGCTCCAGCTGATCTCTGCTGATGTACACAGAACCACGCTCTTAGCAAGTGATTCTAGTCACAGCTTTACACTGACTTAGAGATTGGCAGATCTTTATTTGCAAAGAATGAGCCCGCATTACTAGCATCACCACTATCCTCTTTATTTTGTAAGCATGCACAGGGCCCAATGTCTCATTAATTATTTATCCTTGGCCTATTCTACAAGAAGTTTGAACCTATACAACAAATCCACAAAAATGTGCAGCAGCTGGGGTTAGCCATGCTGGCCTTGCCTGTGGGGCACCTTGAGATGGCAATTGAGACTGGGCGTGGTGATATGTGCCTATAATCCCAGCATTTGGCATGCTGAAAACAGGAGAATCCCTACGTGTCTGGTCTAGACCCTATCCTAAATACACAAGAAGAAAAAAATCCACAAAAATGCACACCATAAGATGGAAGTGAATTCTTTAAAATTCAAAAGAGAAAAATTAAAACTAAGACACCCCCCCCCAATGACACTAGACACCAAAGTTTGATAGAAGGGAATATGTAGTCCATCAGTCTTCAACATTGCTAAGGTCCACATGTGGCTCTACGACTCTATAGTAGGCAGAATAATGGCCTCCCTAAAATTTCCATGTACTGATTTCTGGAATTTGTAGATATGTTAGGTTATGGACAAAGGCAAATTAGAATTCCAGATGGAATTAAAGTTATAACAATTCATCTTAAAATAGGAAGACTATTCGAGATTATCTGGAATACGATCAATGTTACCATGGAGTCCTTAGGAAAGTTAGCACAGATGTGATTATGAAGAACCAGAAAGAGATTAATGTGAGACTAGAGAACAGTCCCCAGTGCCACTAGAGGAAAGGGACCATGAGCTGAGGAGCTGGATAGCCCCTGGATGGAAACATGGCAATGTCAGAAAAGGTGAAATATTTTATAGTACAAAATTCTAAAAGAAATTTATCATGCAAGGGGCTGAGGAGATGGCTCAGTGGAATAAGCACTTCCCTGGCAAGTGCAAGGGCCTGAGTTCAATCCCCGGGGCCCACCAAAAAAAAGAAAAAAAAAAAAAAAGAGAGATTTATCATGCAGTAGTCTATATAGAAGGCACTAACTAATAGCAAATATAGAGTGTCTACTAATATTCTGGATATTAATTTAAGAGGTTTCATAGGGTTATTTCTTACATTGTCCTCTAATAAGCTATAAAAAATTTTTTTTTCTGGTGATAAGTACCACAAAGGCAGGGCCTTGCATACGCTGGGCAAACAATCACTGAGCTACATCTCCAGCCTAACAAGTTCTTAAAATATAATTGATAAAGTCAGTCTCTGAGAAAGAAATAATGTAAACAAAGATATTTTTAAGGGAAAAGATCAGTAGATTTCAAAAGATTCTAATTTAGGATACCATAAAAATTATGGACAATTAAATGTGATAAAGCTCATTTAGAACTAAAAACTAGGGACTGGAGAGACAGCTCAGTAGAATAAGTGCTTGCCTTGCAAGCACAAAGCCATGAGTTCAATCCCTGGTTCTGAAAAAAAAAAAAAAAAAGAACTAAAGACTATTAAGTTTATACATAGATAACTCAAAAACAACATAACATAGAAAGTAAATTAGAGGCTATGTAAATTATGATACATGAAAAATTTATAATATGCAAACATTTTACCTTCTAGATGTGTATAAATATGCATTTGTACACAGTAATATCTTGGGAATGTTAATTAGATAATTAAAATATAGAGAATGGTACTATTCTTTTGTAGTAATTATTTTTGTGTTTCTAGAAAGGGGTTTGGGATTTGGAGATAGAAAAAAAAGTAAGTTTGCCTGTACTATAATGTTTATTTCTTTTCTTTTTTGCAGAACCAGAGATTGAGCTCAGGCCCTTGCCCTTGTCAGGGAAGCGCTTGTTCCACTAAGCCATCTCCCTGGCCCTTATAATGTTTATTTCTTAGGAAAAACAAAATCTGAAGCAAATATAACAAAATATAAACTTTGAAGTTGAGCTGAGTATATGAATATTTGCTATAGAATCCTCTGTCATTTTCTTTTACAAATATTTCTAAATCATTATTTGTTTTTAAAAGGGCTATATCTCTTCCAAATTCTCCCCTTAACACTTTCTTCCATTTGGTTTTCCATGGGAGCTGAAAAGAAGAAAGCTGGAGATTCTATTTTCCGATAAAGAACTGGACTCTATACAGATAGACTCTTACAGTGTTTATATCGACCTGAATTTGGCTTCTATGGCTCAACACTGTGTTTGTCAGATTTACCCACACTCTTGAGTGCAGCTCTAGCTATTCCTCACTGCTACGTATCCATGTATTCACTGTATGAATCCACTGTCCGAATATCCCAAAATGGGCATTTGGGCTATTTCCAGGTTGCGCTAACAATGCTGCAGTGAACAGTCCTTCTGTGTCTTTTGGTGCATGTACATATGCAGAGCCTTTGGTCCACAACTAGGAGAGAAACTGCAGCAGCACAGCCTATGCATACGTTCAGTTAAAATAGACACTGACTGCTAGGAGGCAGGTGTCAATTCATATATCCACTAATCCCAGATGCTCCATATTTCTGTGAATGCCTCTATTGCTAGTTTGGCTAATGTGTAGTAGTTGTGAGCCACAAACAGTGATACACACCTGTAACCCCAGAACTCAGAGGATGAGGCAGGAAGACCTCTGGGAGTTCGAGGACAGCCAGGCTACACGGTGAGTTTAAGGCCACAGTAAATTATAGAGTGAGACCCTGTCTCAAAAAAAAAAAAAAAAAATTAGGGTATAATTATCTCCTAGTAGCTTTACTGACTGAAAAGGTTGACAGCCTTTTTATATATATATTGATTATGTGGATATCCTATCTTACAAGGACCCATTCAAGTTTCTTACACACTTTTTTGTTATTTTTTCTTTTACTTACTATCAAAATTAATATAGTTAGGATACAAGACTTCTACTGGGACATACATGTTTTAAAATCTTTTCTCACCCTTAGTCTGCTTATTTTTATTAATGGTAGTTTGATGAATAAAAATTTAAAAAATTTAATGTTGTCCAACTAATAATCTTTCCTTTATGGTTAGTACTTCTTATACTTTGCTTGAGAAATCATTTCCTACATGAAGGTCATGAAGGTAGTCTATGTTTTCTCTAACAAGTTTTATTGTTTGCCTTTTATGTTTATTTCTGTATTTTACTTAGAAAGGCTCTTTTGGGCAGGGGACATAGCTCAGGTGCATGGCACCTATCTGGAGAGTGCAAGGTCATGAGTTCTATTCCTGGTACCAAAAACAAAAACAAAAAACAAACCACACATGCGCATAAAGAAAGATTCTTTTTTTTATTCTACATAGTATAAAGTTAACCCAATATAAGAGATGGAAAAAACCATTTTTCCCCCAGTCCAGAGATACACCAGATATGTAGATTAATTTAGGGGAGAAATGACAGCAATGAGTATTCCAGACAATAAATGTGTTGTATTCTTTGTTTTTTCAGACAGGATTTCATTATGCAGTTTAAGCTGGCCATAAATTCTCTTTGTAGCCCAGGCAGGGCTCTAACTCACAGCATTCCTGTTGCCTCAGCCTCCTATGTGCTGGGATTACAGGTGTGTACCACCAGCCTGGCATATGTGGTATATTCATTCAACCATTCAAGTGTTTGCGATTTCCTCTATAGAGGTTCACATCTATCATTTGATTTGTTAAGTAGTTTTATGTTTTGTGATAATATAAATCTTTCAATTTTTAGCATATAGAAATATAACTGAGGGCCAGGGAGATGGCTCAGTGGAAAGCGCTTCCCTGTAAGCTCAAGGGCCTGAGTTCAATCCCTGGTTCCATCAAAAAGAAAGAAAGAAAAAAAAATACAACTGATTTTAAAGACTTTATATAAAATATGTAATGTTAAGGATTAGTGAATTCTCAAATGAATTCTGTGCAACATACAACTGACTTTTGTATCTTGGGTTCATTTCACATATCCTTGTGATACACACATACTTTTATATTTTTATCTGCAGCTTCTTTTAGTTTTTAACATACATAATCATATCACATCATCTGCACATAAAAAGTTTTATTTATTCCTTTCCAATACTAAGACTTTCATGTCTTTTTCTTATTATACTGGCTAGGGCTTAGAGTCCAATTGTGAATAATGATTATCTCAGTCCTGATACTGATCTCAAGAGAAGTCTTTTAGTACTTCATCATTAATTAGAACTTATGGTAATTTTTTGTAGGTAATTCTTTATCAAGGAAATTCTTGTCTATTCTTATTTGTTGAGGACTTTTATGTTCCTTGTTTTTAATAGGATGTTCGTATCTGTCTACATAATGAAGATGGTCAATATGTCTTTGTTGGCTGTAAAACAAGATGTAAAATTGTTCATATTTTTCATATTCTCTGGGAGACATTTTTTAAAAAGATAACTATTACTTTCCTCTTACATGTTTTGAAGATTCACTGGCAAAGCCATACCTGAGCTGGAAGTTCTCAATGTGGGAAATCTGTAATGATAGATTACATTTCCTTTATGGATGTGAGAGTAAACAGATTTTTCCAACTCTTCTAGAACTATTTTTTCTAGGTTTTTGTTTGTTTGTTTGTTTAAAGGAACAGCATTGTTGCATTGTTGAGATACAATTTACAGACCAAACAATGTACTATTTAAAGAGAGCAATAAGTTTTTAGTATGCAGTGTTGTGCAAACACCACCACGATCAATACTGGAACATTTTCATCAACCCCAAAAGAAACCTCATCCATTAGCAGTCATTTTCCACTTTGCCTTCTAACCCCTGCCAACCATTAGTCTATTCTCTGACTTCACGGATTCACCTACGCTGGATATTTCATGTAATAGAATCACGTAACACATGGCTGGCTTTATTTCCTTGCCATGCTTTCAAGACTCATCTATGTTGTAGCACGTATCAACATTTAGTTATTTTCATTGCCAAATAATATTCCACTATATGTATAGGTAACTTTTAAAAAATCCATTCACCACCCAACAGACACTTGAGTTGTTTCCACCTTCTGGCTATTAGGAATAATGCTGCCAGAAATAATTCATGTACAAGTTTTGCGCTGCACCATTTATATTCCCACCAGCAATGCGAGAATTACAAATTCCCTAGATTCGCCCCAGTACATGTTCATCATTCTAGTAAAAGCTACCTTGGTTTGACAGGGAATCTCCTTATGGCTTCGATTGCCCAGTTCCTGATGGCTGACAATATTTTGTATCTTTTCAAGAACTTAGTGGTCATCTTGCTATCTTTATTGAAGAAATGTCTATTCAGAGACTTTGCCCAGTTTTTAATTGGGCTGTCAGTCTAAGGTATGATGCTCATTATTATCTTTATCAACAACTGTAATAACATTATTCAAAAACTTTAACTTTCTGATGGCTGTAAGATTAGTGATATTCCCTTTGTTTCTGATATCAGCAAACTGTTTGGTTTCTCTCCATTTATTAGTTTTTTTTTTTTTTTAGACAGGGCCTTGCTGTGTCGTTCAGGCTATCCTAGAACTCACTATGTAGTCCAGGCTGACCTCAAACTTGGGCAATTCTCCTGCATCCTGCCTCAGCCTCTCAAATGCTGGGATTACAGGTGTGTGTATCATGCCTGGCATTTTGTTAGGTTTTGCTGTTTTTCTTTGATATAAATCTCAAATGTTGGAAGAGTCTCAGTTAAAATGATTAATTACCCTGAAAGTAATGAATTACAGCTTAATTCTATTCTAAGAAGGGAAAATACCATATGATTTCAATCCTCTGAAATTCATTATGATTTGCTTTATGGCCTAGCTAAGAGTCAATTTTGGAACATGTTCCATGTGTACTCGACAAAGTGCGTACCCCACAAGTGAGGGCCATATTGCCTGGGCTTTAAGATCACCTGAGTTAAAATTGACATTCTATGACTGAGACAATTAAAGGGCTTAATTTTGTTTCCTAACTGACTGAAAAACAATTTGTTTTACTCTTGCAAAGTCAAGATCTTATTCAACAAAATGTTGTGAAGAATATTCTAAATGTAATATGCTGCCACACTAAGCCCTATAGAATTATTCAAGCAAAAAAAACATGTTTGTTTCTCTTGAGGATAAAACTGATTTTATGTTAAAATGCATAGTAATCTTATTAAGACCGGAAGAAAATACTAGATGGGGTTGTTTTAATCTCTGGAGTTATATAACCCAATTCATTTTACACCGGCTTTTAGAATGAATATATACTTTTCAAAGACATTTCTCACATATAATTCATAATATTTAATCAGATAAAACTTAAAATGAGCTATTTTACTACGTTTTATATACAGTAGCACTTCATTAGATAAGTGTTGATCTTTGAATGTCATGTAGACTTTGGGAACCAATTACTTTAGTGTGAAAAAAATTCAACCCCTATAAATTTTGTCAATTTTCATCATCAATCTTTGCTCCCTTTCTGTCTTCCTTCAACGGCACAGAAGCCCATCACTCGTCACTGCAGGAATAACGATCATGAAGAAGTCAGAAAGTTAACAAAATCAAGATAGAACAAAAATCAATTTCAGTTGGCAGAATGGGTGCTGGATCTAGGAGTAGAATTTGATGTATAAAGTTCAATTTAGGTCTCAACAGAGTCAGTGAAAGAACAGACTATTTTGTGGAGTCTACTATGTCACCATTTTGCAGGGGGTGGGGCAAACCCAGAAAGATGATATGTACAGGTGCTACAGGCAGCCAAATTAGATAGAAATATTATAGGCAGTCAGACAAGGTCAGGTCCTCCAAGGAGATAAAACAGAAGAGGAACAATTGTATCCTTACAATTGTAAGGATACCTTACAATTGTGTGAGGGAGGGATGCTCCTGCTATGAGCCAGACCAAAAGGCCAAACAAATGCTAACCTCCCTGAAGATTAGAACCTGGGATTGATATTCTAAGTAGATATCAATCACCTTAAAAGAGCCGAAGTGAGTCACTAGCCCAACCCCCAACAGGAAGAGATTCTGTCCCATATTCATGCAGGCTTACTCCATGACTCGCTTCCCCATTTGGTCCTAAACAATGGTGCTTGTAATTCCATTGGTTGACCATAGTTTTGTCCCACCCCACATTCACCCAAGTAAGTTCCCATTCCCAGGGAACTACCCACTTGGGGCCCCCTCCTGTCCCTCTCTTGGACAGGCGCTTTCTTTCCCTCAATAAATATATTCTGCTCATAACCTCTGTTTGAACTGGTCCATGTCAGGTCGGGATATCATTTTTCCCTATGTCATCTGGAGGTTCCCTATAATGTTTGGAGGTCACCCACCCAAGATCAGCTTTTCTCCCTGTATCAAAAGGACATGGTAGAGAATAATTATTGACCAAAAATACTGTTTTAATTTCATGTTACTGTCCTACTAATAAATGCTAACCATGAAGAGGCCCAAAAGTTATCTATTTGTTCACTTGTCAGCAAAATAGCAATTCCTTGTTATACCAGCAAAACTGGAACAACTGTGACAAATAATTACCTGAATCCTTCCTTGGCTCCTAGCTATTGTAAAGATGAGGTCAAAAGTGAAAGTGAGAATGGCTAGGTTTTATTTCCTTTAAACAATTAAGTGAGGCAGTGCACAAGTATGGTTTATCTAAGAATTTATATCTAATATAAATTGTTATGAATGAAGTCTTAGTTTCTAAGGTATATGACACACAGTACTTCATTCTTCACTGACAAGATTTCTAGAATGTTTACAATAGTAACAAAAATGCAAGACATATTAATATATTCTGTATACATGTTTAATGCCAGTGAAAACCTCTGAAGCACAAATCTAAAGAAAACAGATATATTTTTGACACATTTCCACTAATGAAAGATACCCTATTTAAGCAAGGTATCACTTCCTGTACTGTAGCAAATATATTACTACTCAATTTCAGAGAATAAATGGTACCCATTTTTCCCCTTAGACTTGTCTCCAAGAGGGAAAAATGTAACCTTCATTTAGGTGTGCAGGAAACAAAACATTTTCATGTAGAACAATATTGCATCACTATATTATATCACTATAATATTATAGACTATATATTAGATAATACTGTACCAGCATTTAATAATATTGCATCAGTGTTAAAATAACTTTTGTAAAAAAATAAATAAATAAAATAACATGTATAATAATTGCATCATAGTTACATAGAATATATTTGTTCTTAGGAGACACACATTGAACTTTTTAATGGATGACATGTCAATTAAGTCTTAAAAGACCCAATGTAAAGATAAAAAGTAGACACAGTGGCAAAATGTCAACACCTAAAGTAGTAGACATAAATAAAAGGAATGTAAATGTCCACTGTACTATTCTTTCAACTACTCTGTAGAGTTGAACATTTACAAAATAAAAACTTAAAAGGAAAGCATTGATTAAAAGTCCTATAATGAAGCCGGGCGTGGTGGCGCACGCCTGTAATCCCAGCACTCGGGAGGCTGAGGCAGGAGGATTGTTGTGAGTTTGAGACCAGCCTGAGCTACAAAGTGAGCTTAAGGCCAGCCTGAACTGCATAGTGAGACCCTGTCTCAAAAAGACAAAAAGAAAATAAAAATAAAAAAAAAAGTCCTATAATGAAATGGTAAATAGGTTACTATGGACTAGGGAACTTTAAGTGTTAACTACTTAGAATACTGCAAGTTTTTTGTAAGTCACCTTGGGCTCCAACTTTATGGTCAGTGAGATTATGCTTGCCTCTGAATTACTGATGAGTGTTTAAAATATTGAGATGGAGGGAATGGTAGAAAATAGGAGTAGTGGGGGCCGGGGAGATGGCTCAGTAGAGTAAATGCTTGCCTGGCAAGCTCAAAGGCCTGAGTTCAATCCCCAGTTCTGGAAAAAAAAAAAAAAGGAGTTGCAAGAAAAAAAAATGGAACTGACAAGTTTGTGTTATTATGTGTACACCTGGGCATCAGTTTCTTAATTATTATTTAAAGCTTTTGCCTAAAAAACAGGTTCTTAGTTTGAAGACATGAGGCTCATGCTTAGAACCTCAATACCCATGACTACGCCTGAAGCAAAGGAGAGAAAGGTAAGATATACACAGTACTCTTTTGTTACAGAAGTCAGGTAGGGCACAGCAAGAACCACAAGGGACTAATTTTGCTGGTCAAAAATATTTTGTGACACAGCTGGACACCCAATAGCATCAGTCCCTGAGCTTTATTCAGGCTCCCTAGACTCCCCCAAAGGAAAGCCTCACTAGTACCCTCCTCCTTTACAGCTTCTGCATGAATCAGTGTTAATCCAGAAAGTCCATCTCTGTTAAATACTGTAATATTCAAACATACAATATAGTTTCAAATGTATGAGATAGACGTTCATAAGCCTAATAACAAGTTTTCTTGTCTCCTTTCTTTATTACTAAAGAAATAATCTCTCTTTCCTCATCAAAATGTGCAACTTAACCACAGAGCTGCTTCGTCAAAGAGGCTCGTCAGTTAAACTACCTAAGGTTAGCCTGTCAGAAGGTTGTTCATGGCTCACCCCAATTTATTAAGTGAAAACTGACCTACATCAGTCTCCACTGTTGACTTTTAAGAGATGCTAGTCAGTCCAGACAGTATTTTTGAGGCCAGCCTGACAGCTAAGTGGATTAAAGTGCCTGACTAGGCAGAACACAGGGGCTGGGGTTCAATCCCTAGTATGCCATGCCAGCCCTGCCCCCAGGGTATGCTGAGACCCCAGATGAGACTGGGCGCGGTGGTTCACACCTGTAATCCCAGAACTTGGGAGGCTGAAAACAGGAGAATCACTAGAAGTGAGATCTGTGTAGTGAGGCCCTGGAGACTCTCCTAAATACAGAAAAAAAATAAATAAATAAAAGACGAGCAGAAATGCACAGTACAATTATCCAGACACTATTTTCCATGGGCTTCTCTCTTGAAATTTTTAAATGTCATCCAAATTCTAAAATTTCAAATCTTTTTCTGCCTTGGCCAGTAGAAGAAAGAAATATACAGGGACAATGAAACTAAAATTGGCATCTGCATACTCCCAAAATTGCTGTACAGATTTAATGCAATCCCTATCAAATTGCCACCAACATACCTCCCAGATATAGAGAAATCAATCCTAAAATTTATTTGGAAGCACAAACGACCTAGAATAGCAAAGGCAATCTTGGCCAATCAAGACAAGGCAGGAGGCATCACAATTCCTGATTTGAAATTATACTACAAAGCCACTCTGATAAAATCAACATGGTATTGGCAACAAAATAGACCTGAGGATCAGTGGAATAGATTAGAAGATGCAGAGGCATCTACGAAAACACTCAGCCATCTTATCTTCGACAAAGGGGCTACACAAGCTCACTGGGAGAAAGATAGCCTCTTTAACAAATGGTGCTGGAAAACATGGCTTTCTACATGCCGAAAACTAAAACT